>CBVK0100920708.1:0-15523 GCA_900067695.1 Picea abies | reverse complement strand
TTTCTCGTGAAGTAACAATGTCTTGATTGAATCAGAATAAAAATTACAAGAGAGGATGACATTTCATCCAAGGAAAATGAATTTGTACAGTTGGCACAGAGGGCAGACCCAGGGTTCAATGCTTCAATAACGCACCAAGAAAAACCTAACTACCGACCCTTTTGGCAACACTAGTGAAGAAAATGAAGTCTCACCTGAGGTAGAGGCAGGGAGGGTTGCAGGACTCAAGTGTTTACAACCTAGCTAGGACACAGATCTGTGATCACAATGCTTAACTAAACACTTAGGAAGTAACATTCATTAGTATTTAAAATTTATTCACATCACAGGTAAAAACCCTAATTACAAAGAAACGCAATATTCAACAAGATCTAACACATCCAAGCACTTAACACATAGAAATAGATCATATCTAGCATTCATTCAAATCACTAAGCATTAAGATACTATATCAAATGCATATAACATACACAAATATGACAACACTAAGCATAAATCACATAAATCACACAAAGAAACCATAACACATGATATACGTGGTTCACCCCCGGCGTGGGGCTACGTCCACTAACTCTTCTTCTTCTATATTATCTTCCTTCAATCTTCTTACATTCACAGACCCTCAAAACCAACTCCGCATAGGACAGGAGATTTGCGCGCACCTCACCAGATCCTCCTTCCCCGACCTTGGTACAACACAAAGCCCTCTTACAATCACTTGCACTTAGCCTTGCAAGTTCTCAGTACAAAATATGCACAGAGCCAACTCAATCACATAGATCCAACTACTTACATCACTTGCACATAACATAGAACTGTACTACACTTAGCACCGCTTACTTACATCGCCTAGATTTCTATTTATACATTACAAAAGGGGCCTAAACATGGGTAAACCCATGGGCTGACATCCCATAACCCGTTACATAAACCCTAAAACCCTTTGCTAGGTCCACAAGCCTGCAAAATGAGTGAGATCGCGTGATCTCATCTCCACCTGGGCGCTCCATCTTCGACCAACCTGTCGAAGTCCCAAAAGTGGTCAAACATGACCAATGTTTCCTCAAAACTTGGTCAAGGACCAACAAGTTGCTTCCATTGTCAAAAAGGATGATGACTTTTTGATGCATAATATTCCAATAAGATTGAGGGCGTGTTATGAAATCAGTGGTTCAACTTATGTTGGGTTAGAAGGCGCAGTAGTATTATCGGGAAGGGGTATCTCTTCAATAGGGGGGACTTAAGCTTCCTCTTTAGCAACATCCTCTGAAATGGCCATAAAAAAAAAAATCCTTACACTTGTGCCCAAGAAAAACAAATTCATCAAAATTATAAAAAATACCTTTGAGTTGGCATTCAGCCATTATTTCCCGTGTTAAATTTTGGACCTTGAAAGGAGCGACCTAAGGGGCAGGTGGGTTGGGTTTTGGGTGGGGAACAAAAGTGGATTTTCTACTCTGGGACAAAATGACATGTTGTGCCTCCTCAACACACTTAGTGGCTTCAAACCAAGTCGGGGGGTGAGCCATGATAACTCAAGAAAAAAATTCATCCTTGAGGGCACTGATAAAGCCTTCCCTGAAGAAAGCATGTGTCATTCCCTCCGTTGGGAAATCCAAGTGCTCAAAGGAAATAATAAAATCTTCTAATGTGCCAAATGGTTTCATCTTGGTCAGACGTCCTAAATGGTGTGTCTGTGTTTCAAAGCATTCATACAGCTCAGCAACAAACTATGACCAAGCAACATACCCTTAGTGTGCATTGCGACGCCATTTCCACCATTTCCATATTTCTGGATCCAAATAGAGAATTCCATAACGAATATTGGTTAACTCATCAGTGATACCATGTACGGAGAAAAAATGTTCCACTTGAGTAACCCAGGATTTTGGATCTAATCCATCAAATTTGTTGACCTTGACTCTAGGAATACAGGGGTCATGAGGTAGGTATTTGGAATGAGAGGGGAGAGTTTTATTGGAGTCAACACCTTTAGTATAGAGAGGGGGGTCAGAGGAGGATGTAGCCTGGAATTTAGTCATGAATTGGTGGAGCGTGGAATGGACTGCATTAATTTGGCCACCTAGCCAGTCTTTGACTTCACCAATGGTATTATGGGGCTAGTATTGGATGATTTTTATTTTTGCATGAATGGTAAGAATGCCCTTATTTACTCTGTCCTAAAGAGAATCTAGAGCAGTAATCAGTTTCTGATTGGTTTCTTCTTGGTAGGTGGGACTCATGATGGAAAGAGGGGTGGGTCAAAGAAAGAGTTGAAAATTATAGGTATGAAAACAATAAGGATTAAAAGGGGAATCCAATTAGATAGGTCCCTAATAAGGGGGTCAGAAGGGGAGTGGGACCACAAGAAAAAAATGCTAAAAAATGATAGGTATCACTGCGATTGGGACAAAAAGAGGAATGAAATGGGATAGGTCTCAAATAAGAGTGTGGGTAGGCCCCCGACTCTTTTTTTGTTTTACTCATGTGGAGTTATACTCCGATCTAAAGAATATTGCAGTGTTGAAAGGCCCAAATTTTTAATAGGAAAAAATGTGTAGTAATTCTACAACCAAAATGCAGGAGGTAAATTTGCACAACAATAGATTACCTGTTCTTTTTTTGTTTTTGTCCCAAGGGTTAAGGTATTCAGGGTTTCTATAGACAAGGGTTTTCCCTATGTTATATCTCTCTGATATACCTGTGGAGTCCAACAGTAGTACTCGGCCCAATATCTCAAGGCACCAACTAAGGAGTCTAGACCATGCCCTTAGTCATACTACACAACTACCCAGGTACTAGAGAGTATCTTCCCGAGTGTTGTTCTCGGTGGAACTATAGCATTCAAGTGGTTGATAGGTTTATCTACGGAGGGCTTCAAGATATCTAGGCCGATCCATATATAGGTGGTGTCTAATGCACTACCACTCAAAGAGGTACCAAGAGGGGTTACAAGGGTGGCCAACAATGTGCTCTTAAGTACCACTTGTAGTTCATGCATGCATGCTTCCCCAACCATGGATTTATGTGTTGAATGGCATCTCTTTGTATATTTAAGACACCAGAATACGTCTCTACCCTAAAAAAAAATAACCCACAATTTGTTGCCAAGTAAAGTGCTATGATACCACTTGTAAGGTACCAGATCTATTATAATAGCATAAAAACAAAAATATAGCAGAGAATAATAAGGAACAACATAGTATATGAAACCACAGCACCAAAATAATATATTTATTGATAGGAAACAATCTTCACTTGCCTCTTCGAGGGGGAAACCTCCAGCAGAGAAGCACTTTATTACAATCATTCTCACTACAATACTTTGCATTCCCTCGAATCTTGTTTATACTAGATATATATACCAAAAGAACAATCTAGAGGAAGATCTTCTAAAAGCAGAAGCTTCTATTAGGTCTTCTTACATTTGACTTATTCTTGCTTATTACTAGGCCTTATTAATATTGGCCTTTGTTACATGGAAAATATATTATTCCACCTACATTAGGGGTTGGGGAGGTTAGGTCCCTAACAATATTAAACTTTCATTTCCAGTTGCATTATGCTCTTTCCTTTTCTCTAATGTTTCTATCATGGAAACATCTACGGGGGGAAATTCCTCCAATGTCTCTCCCTCTTTAGGAATCAACTTGTTAATCTCATCATCATACTCCTCCTCCATGACGAATTATTCTTCTTCAATCTATTGATTCCTTTCTCTAAGGGTTGTATAAATGTTTGTTTTATTTTTTTTTTCCTCAAAGCATATTCTTATTACTTCCATGGCATATTTTCTCTCTCATTTCCTTTCCAAGAATTCATATTCTCTTCCTTCTATAACCTCAAGAATTCAATTCTTCTCATCCACTCCCACCTCATTCTTAGGTGCATTATTTCCCTCATCAACTTGGAAACCATATGTTCCCATCTGCTCAACTTTTCTTGCCTCATATTTCACAAACTTCTCCCACCAAGAATTCCATTTCCCTTCAATTTTAAATCAACAAACTCAACACTCAATGGGGCCTCCAATCTAGTTCTCTACACATTTAATATTCACAACATTAATTCTTCTAGGCCCTCTTCCATTGTGAACACTCTAGTACTTGTACTAGGATCCCCTTCATATTCTTTAATTTTAGAAGCACTTATGTGTTCCTCGTCATTTTCATCTTATTCATTTCTCACCTCAACTATTGTGAGGTATTCATATAAAAAAAAATTAATTCAACGTGGAAATATTCCTTCTTCACATGGAAAGATTTCTCAATCTACTCCAATTTCTCAATTCTCACCAACATTTATGATTTTTCCCAATGTTTTCATGACCTCGTCTTCCTTAAGGGTTATTTCTTTTCCTTTCACATTATTCACACTCTTACTGATTCTTAGGGTTTTATAATCAGACACTTTCTTTTCTTGTCTCCTTATACTTCTTCCTTAGACTGCTTCCAACATCACCATTATTTTCTTCATTTCCTCTAAGGCCTCATCCTCACAAGAATTTCCTCTATTCATGCTTCCAATTTTTATACTTATTCTACATGCCATCATTCCACTTCATAAATGTGCAATTTTCTTCCTTCTCTAATATTGTATCTCTACCCATTGGAACTATTGTTCAACTCTCCACTAGAAAATATTGTAATATACACTTCAATATTTTAAACAACAACTAGGTTCTCCTCTAATCTAGGCTCTCAAGCCATCTATCAACTATAAGTAAAATTTCAAATTCTTCCCACAAATTCTCAAACCCTCAATGTCAATTTCCTCTACATCCTTTCAATTATATAGCCTCACCTAGGTTGGTTTCTTGTCTTTTGCAAATTTTGATTACAACCTTCTCTCAACTATAATCTTGTTTTGGAACTGTGTCTTATGGTTCTACCCAACACCACTTATATTGATGGAATTACCTTAGTAATTGATACCCAACAATTTGTTTCTCTACTCAACATATTGTTCCTCTATATTCCTTCTCGTATGCATTGCTCGAGCATGTATTCTTATTATCTATCTCCTTTAATCTATTCTTCCTTCTCCATTCTCCTATATCTTCTTCTTCTTCACTCCAATTCTCCTTCATCCTCTCTTTCCCTCTATGTCTTCATGATCTTTCTCCTTTTAATTCCAATATCCCTATCCCTCTTATATTATTAGGACCCATTATTAATTCCTCCCTTCAAATTTTTGTTATCATTCTCATTCTACTTCCTAAAGATCAACAATCTTCTCTTCTTTAATGTTCAACTACTTTCTCATAAATGGATTGGCACTCCACCTCTTAAGCCATGCTAAGTGTCCCCTCACAAACCTACCAAAGTTAATGAAAATTTAAGGCCATTAAGAATATGTCCAACCACCCATCAAACCTCCATTCTCCTTTATATTCTTCTTCTTCTCTCCAACTCTCCTTCATCCTCTCTTCCCCTCTACATCTTCATGAACTTCCTCCTTTTAATTCTTGATATCTCTCTCCCTCTTTTGTTCTCAGGACCCCTTATTAATTCCTCCCTTCAATTTTTTATTTTCACTCTCCCTAGTAAAGCTCCATGACCTCCCCTTCTTTAATGTTCAATAGCCTCTTAATAAATGGAATGAGGATCCATCTCTTCAACTCTATTCATGGACATTCTTATTATAGTCATGCTTCTCATTTCTTCTATCATTGCCTTAGCTTCATCAATGAATCCCTCTTTCTCGAGCACAATGCTACCAATTTTATCACACGAAATATTATACATTCTACCATCATCACTTGTTATATCTTCCAGTGAGTTTCAACCTCCGCCAACATCTTATTGCACCAACTTTCCTACAAATTCTTTCTCCTCTAGTTCACTTTGCTTGCACTATTGTATCTCACATGCATATTTTCTTATGTTGCCTTCTCCTAAATTTACACCATCATATTTATTTAAATATGCATCCTTCATCAATCAATGACTAGAAATTAAATATTTTAAACCTTTAGGTTCCATTAATAATCTTACAATATTTTCTAATATTTCATTTGTGACTTTTAACCCCAAAAATTCTTCATTCAGTATGACAATTATAACAATAATCTTCTCCTTTCAAGTCTTCTTCCTCCTCATTCGGTTCATTTTCTTCATAGACAAGTTCATCATCATACTTTGGATTTAAAATATATTATTTTGGGAGGGTGGTTCTTCTTCTAATCCCATTCTAGTCTCCTTCTTTCTTCTAGAAATTTGAGAAAATATGGTTGAAAATTCCATTTCTCACCCTCTTCTCCACTTGTAAATCTAGAATTATTGTCCTCCTCTTGCTTACTTCCTTCACATATTAACATTAGTAAATAAACCATTGGAGCATTGACGTCCATCTTTCACTTCTCTTGACATATTCATTTCCAAGTTTACATCACAACCATAGGCTAGTCGTTTTCTCCTCCAATCATTTCTTTAGTTAACTGCGTATATTTTCTAATTTGGAGCATTTATTAATATAATATTTCTTCATCATATGTTACCTTGAATAAAAATACTTCCAACTACTCATATAGTCCCTTGGAATACTATATTCTTCTATGTGGCAACTTGTAGATTTGCATCTTCCTCCTTTTATATTTTTTAACCAACAATGTCCTTATCTTCTTCAACTCCCTTTATTTATTTTTCTATTATAGGATTAGAAATGTTGTGATATGCTTCCTCTTCTATTTCAATAACCTCCTTATACATTTCTTCATTCTCTTCATCTTCCAAAGACTCAATAGATTGACTATTAGTTTCTATGTCTCTATACCCCTCTAGGGAATATATAGACTTGCTTCTCTCATTGTCAATTTCTACATAAGACTCATCAACATCATCACAATAAAAAAAGGGGTGTGTTTTTCTCGATATTAGTATTTCATTTACAACTTCATTATGTTCTTTCCTTTTCTCTAATGTTTCTATCATGGAAACATCTGCAAGACAAAATTCCTAGAACACCTCTCCCTCTTCAAGAATCAATTTGTTAATTTCATCATCATCATCATCATCATCATCATCATCATTCTTCTTTAGTTTGTTCATAATTTATTCCTTTCTCTATGGGTTGTCTAGACATTTTTTTAATTTTGTTTGTTCCTCATAACATATTCATGTTGCTTCCATGTCATCTTTGATTTCCCATTTCCTTTTCAGGAATTCCTCTTCTCTTCACTATATAACTCAATAATTCAAGAATTATCATCCACTATAACCTCATTATCAAGTGAATTATCTTCCTCGTCAACTTGGAAACCATATGTTCCCATATCCTCATTTTTTCTTGTCTCTTGTTTCACAAACCTCTCCCACCAAGAGTTGCATTTCCCTTAAATTTTAAATCAGAAAACTTAACCCATAAGGGGTCTTTAATCTCATTATCCACAAATTAATTCTCCATCTTCTATATCCACAACATCATTTCTTTATGGCCCTCTTCCCCTGTGAACACTAGGGTACTTGTACCAAGCACCCATTAAATTATTTAATTTCAAAATCACTTGTGTCTTCCTCAACACCATCATCTTATTCATTTATCGCATTAATTGTTAGGAGGACCTCAACTAAATTTTTATTAATTAAACATGCAAATATTCATTCTTTACATGGAAGGGTTTCTCAATTTTCTCCAATTTCTCCATTTTCACCAACATTTTCCCCAATGCTACCATGACCTCATCTTCCTCCACAATTATTTCTATTTTTTTCATATTCTTCACATTCTTACTCGTCCTTAGGGTTTATCTTGAGCCAATTTCTTTGGTAGTTTATGCATACTTCTTATTTGGACTACTTCCAAGGCTTCCAACCCTCACTATTATTTTCTTCATTTCCTCTAAGGTTTCATCCTACCAAGATCTTCTTCTATTAATGCTTCCAATTTTTACACTTGTTTTGCATGCCATCTCTGCATTTCATGAATGTGAAATCTCTTTTCTTATATGATATGGTAGTTATACCTGTTAGATCTTTCCTTCCTCTCTCCACTAGTAGATACTCATATTTACACTCTAATATTCTCAACCCCAACTAGGTTCTCCTCTATCTATCCCCTCAGGCCCTCTATCAACTATAATTAGAATTTCAAATTTTTCTCGCAAATATTCAAACCCTCAATGTCAATTTCCTTTACTTTCTTTCAATTCTACATCCTTATCTAGCCTGATCTCTATTCTTATGCAAATTTCAAATTTTCCCCTCTCTCAATTGCAATATTTTTCTAAAATCATGTCCTATAGCTCTACTCAACACCACTTGTATTTCTAGAATTATCTTAGTAATTTATACCTCATAATTTTTTTCTCTACTAAACACTTATTTTATTGTTGGAATTACCTCAGTAATTCTCCCCAACAATTTGTTGTCCTATTGTTAGAGTTACATGCACTACAACTTCTACCCAACAATGGTTTTCTTTGTAATTCTCCCTCTTTACAGTGCTTCCCAACAATTCGCTTGATGGAACTACAAGGTATTTTGAGAACAATTCTATCCAATGCACTCTCCCTCAAGTTGGAATTATCCTCTTCACTATCCATGAAATTATTCCTACTCTAATACCAAACTAATGGGGTTGTGGGATAGATATTAAACCCACAACAATAACCACAAGGACTACTAGAACAAACTCAAAATACAAACCAATAAGGAAACACACTAAAAATTTAAAAGAAACAAGTGCATAGTGGGAAAAGCTTTAAACTTACACTAGATTTTTATTAACATGCAAAAAAAAATATGAAGTTATAAATATCAAACCTCAATGGGATTTTGTTGTTCTAAGAAAAATAACCCAAATTAAAATGTTTGCTAGTCTCAATCTCAATTAGGATTACATTCTCAGAAAATTCACTAAAAACACAAATTTATATTGACCTAGTTCTCATCCACTTTATTGTACCAAGTTCACCTCTTCCTCCTCTGTTGAATTACTGATCCTCTTCTTTGCAATATTTTTTATCTTCTCCCTCATCGTCTCTCTATTCTTCTCTTCCTATTTTCCCTTCCTTTTCCTCTGGTCATCTATCTTCCATCTCTTGTGTGTTTCTTGAGCCTCTCTTCATCTTATCTATCTCTTTATTCTCTATTCTTCCTTCTCCATTCTCCTTTATATTCTTCTTATTCTTTCTAATTCTCCTTCATCCTCTCTTCTCCTCTATGTATTCATGAGATTCCTCCTTTTAATTCTTGAGATTTATGTTCCTTTTTTGTTATTGGGACCCCTCCTAAAGCTCCATTACCTCCCCTTATTTAATTTTCAATAGCCTCTTTATAAATGGAATGAGGCTCCACCTCTTCAAATGTTCATGGAAATTTGTATTATCCTCATGCTTCTCATTTATTCTATCATCGCCTTAGCTTTGTCAATCTCTCCCACTTTCTCAAGTGAAATCCTTTCCTCAAGCTTGCCTTTTCTATGGGTATCAATACATATGCAACCAATTTTATCACGGGTGGTCTTAGACATGCTACCATCATCACTCAGTGTAGCTTCCAATGAGCTGCAAGATCCATTAACATCTTCTTGCATTGATTTCCTGGAAATTATTTCTCCTCTATTTCACTTTTCTTCCACTCGTGTTTCTCAAATGCAGCTTTTCTTATGTTTCCTTCTCCTAGCTCTATACTTGCATATTTATTTAAATCTACATCTTGCATTAGAAAATGGTTAGTAATTAACTTATTTAATCATTTAGGTTCCATCAACAATCTTTCCATCTATGCCTCTATTTCATTTGTGGATTTTAGCCTCAACATTTATTCCTTCAATATGACTATTATAACAATAAATGATTATCCTCTAGAGTATGATTGCTCCTCATTCAGTTCCTTGCCTTCTTAGGAAAGTTCATCATCATACTTTGGCCTTAAAATCCATTCTTCTAGGAGGGAAAGTTATTTTTCTAATTCCATTCTAGACTCCTTCTTTCTCATAGGAAATTGAGAAATATTTTCTCTTCATAACTAAATGGTTGAATATGCATCTCACACCCTCTTCTCCACTTGTAACTCTAGAATCATTGTATACATGTTGCTTACTTCCTACACATATAAACATATTAACATTAGTAAATAAATCATTGGAGCATTGAGGTCCATCTTCCACTTCTCTTGGTATATTGTTTTCAAAGTTTACATCTTCCTTACACACAACCATAGGATGTTTTTTTTCTCCTCCATAATTTCTCCAATTAACTTCATGTCTTTGCTAATTTGGAGCATTTGTTCTTCCAATAATTCTTCATCATATGTTATTTCTAATACAACTAATTCCAACTACTCATGTACTCCCTTATACTACTATATTCTTCTGATTTTGAAACTTGTAGAGTTATATCTTCTTCATTTTCTATTTTATAACCAACAATGTCCTTATCTTCTTCAACTCCCTTAATTTATTTTTATATTATTGCATTAGAAAAGTTGTAATGCATTTCCTCTTCTATTTCAATAGCCTCCTTATACATTTCTTCATTCTCTTCATCTTCCAACGACTCAATAGACTAACCATTTAGTTTTCAAATATTTATTCCCCTATAGGGAACCTATAGACTTATTCTTCTCATTGTCAATTTCTACATGTGACTCATCAATATCATCACAAACAATAATTAAAAAAGGGGTGTGTTGTTCCTCATATTAACTTTTCATTCATTAGGGGAATTTTGAGCTAAAAAATGGGCCTTAAAACAAAAAAAAATGTATTGTCAAAATAAACTTTAAAAGAACCAATATGATTCAAAATGATGATCCCAACCATAAGGGTAAATATTTTTTTAGGGAAAGGAAGAAAACTGTTTTTTTTAATCATATTTTCAACTTATCTCCTTACAGGTTTATTCAAATTTCAAGTGTATGAACTCAATGAATGTGGAATTAAATTGTGCATCCAATGAGTACCAACTTTGTATACTTTTGATAGACCCATGGTGAGATAAACTAGAAATACATGAAAAAAGTGTGTTTTGAGAAAATAAACATGTTTTTTTCATGTATTTCCATTTTATCTAACCGTGGGTCTATCTAAAGTATGCAGAGTGGATAATCATTGGATGTGGAATTTAATTCCACATTCAATGAGTGCCTACACTTGAAATTTGAGTAAACTTATAAGTAGATAATTCAAAAATACTATTAAAAAGGTAGTTTTCTTTGTTTCCCTTTGAAAATTCATAAATCTTATTTTATTATTTTTACTCTTATTTTATTATTTTCCTTAGGAGGCCCATTTTAGACCTCAAGTTTCCCCTAATGTATAGTTTCATTAGGACCTTTACTTTTCTCTAATGTTCCCATCATGGAAACATCTACAAGACAAATGCCCTCCAATGCCTCTACCTCTTCACATCAATTCATCAATATCATCATGATCTTTCTCCTCCATGAGGAATTCCCTTTCTTTAGTGGTTTATTCATAATCTCTTCCTTTCTCTAAGGGTTGTCCAAATATATTTTTTTTCCTTGGAATACATTCTTGTTGCTTCCATGGCATCTTTTATTTCTCATTTCTCATTTCCTTTCTAGGAAATCCTATTCTATTTCATTCTACAACCTCAAGAATTCAATCCTTCTCTTCATATTTGAACTCATTCTTAGGTGCACTATTACCCTCATCAACTTGGAAACCATATGTTCCCATCTTCTCACCTTCTCTTGTCTCCTCTTTCAAAAACCTCTCCCACCAAGAGTTGCATTTCCTTTTAGTTTTAAATCAATAAACTTAACCCTCAAGGGGTCTTTAATCACATTCTCCACAAAGTAATCCTCTGTATTCGGTATCCACAACATCAATTATTCTAGGCCCTCTTCCCTTATGAAAACTAGGATACTTGTATTGGGATCCCCTTCAGATTATTTAATTTCATAATCACTTATATCTTCTTCATCAGCATCATTTTCTTCATTTCTCACTTCAACTACTATGAGGTCTCCATCTAGCTTTTTTTTAATTCAACATAGAAATTTTCCTTCTTCACATAGAAGGGTTTCTCACTCTACTCCAATTTCTCCATTCTCGCCAACATTTTCCCCAATGATTCCATGACCTCATCTTCCTCGAGGGTTGTTTGTTTTCTTTTCACATTCTTATGCATGGTGAATGTTTTATATGCAACCACTTTCTTTGGTTGTTTCTTTAGACTTCTTCCTTGGACTACTTCCAAGGATTCATACCTTGCCATTATTTTCTTCATTTCCTCCAAGGACTCATCTTTCTTTGACCTTCTTCTATTGATGCTTCCAATTTTCACCCTTGTTCTACATGTCATCTCTACACTTAGTAAATTTACAATCTCCTCCCTTATTTAATTTTGTATCTCTACCCACCAAAGCTATCCTTCTTATCTCCACCATAATATACTTAGATCTACTCTTCAATCTTTTGAGCCCCAACTAGGTTCTCCTTTTTCTAGGATCCCAGGCCCTCTATCAACTATAAGTAGAATTTCAATTCCTACCCACAAAATCTCAAACCCTCAACGTCAATTTCCTTTACTTTCTTTCAATTCTACAACCTTATATATAAGTTTATTTATCTTCTTCTACAAATTTCAAATATTCTCTTCTCTCAATTATAATCTTGTGATAGAACTATGTCCTAGAGCTCTACCCAACGCCACTTATATTTCTATAATTACCTCAGTAATTGATACCAAACAATCTACTACCCTATTCAACACTTCTTCTATTGTTGGAACTACCTTATTAATTATCCCCAACATTTTGTTGTCCCATTGTTAGAGTTGCTTGCACTGCAATTTCCACCCAACAACTGTTTTCTTCAAAATTATCCCTCTTTACATTGCTTCATAATAATTTACTTGATGGAATTTCAATGTCTTACTAGAAAAAATCCAATGTCTTACTAGAAAAAATCTACTTAGCACGCTCTCCATCAAGATAGAATTGTTCTCTTCACCATTCATGCAAGTCTTCATGCCTTAATACCAAAATTATGTATCCCTAAGATAGATATTAAACATATAATAAAGGCCACAACAACTACCAAAGCAAACTTAAAGTACACGTAACAATAAGAAAGCACACTGAAAATTTAAAAGAAATAAGTGCACATAGGGAAAATGTTTTATATTTACACTATATTTTTATTAACTTGCAAAAAATTATGAAATTACAAATACAACACTTCAATGGGATTCAATTGTTCTTAGAAAAATAACCAGATTTAAAATGATTGTTAATCTTAGCCTCAATTAGGATTACATTCTCATAAAAGTCACTAAAAAAACAAATTTATCTTAACTTAGTTCTGCTCTGCTTTATTACATCATTTTGCATCTTCATTCTCTATATATTATTCTTTATCTTTTGTCTATTCTTCTCTTCTTATTTTCCCTTTCTTTTCCTTTGTTCATGTATTTTCCTTTTATTTTGTATTGCTCAAATCTCTCTTTTTATTTTCTATCCCCTTATTATCAATTCTTCTTTCTCCATTCTCCTATCTTTTCTCCTTCTTCTCTCCAATTCTCTTTCCTCCTTTCTTCCCCTCTGTGTCTTCATGAACTTCCTCCATTTATTCACAATGTCTCTCTTCCTCTTATGTTATTTAGACCCATTATGTCTTCATGAACTTCCTCCGTTTAATTCACAATGTCTCTCTTCCTCTTATGTAATTTAGACCCATTATTGATTCTCCCTTCAACTTTTTATTGTCATCCTTCCTCCTAAAGCTCCATGATATCCCTTTCTTTAATGTTTAATGGTCCCTTTAGAACCTATCAAAGTTAATGAAAATTTAAGCATAGCCACCCATAAAAAAAATATGTAAGATTCACCTGGACCCTGACCTTAGCCCCTAAAATACATTGAAAGTGACTAAGGAGAGGCCATTAAGAATATGCACAGCCACCCATAAAAAAATATGTAAGATTCACGTGGACCCTGACCTTAGCCCCTAAAATACATTGAAAGTGACTAAGGAGATCTGCATGAGTTGTCAGATATTAGTAAATGATATTGATGGACAAGGAGCTTCGGAGGGTGGGTAAGATGACATCACCTTTTAGTCTCACCACTCCAAAATGGTGTGGGGCATCAAATCGAAGGACTTGATCCAATAGCTAAGGGTGGCTTCGGAGGAGGAGATGGGCTAACATCAGCCGTAAGCCCCCTTGTTTGAAGTGTTTTAGTTGGGTGCTCCTATATCACCCACTCGTGTACAAAGATATATCAACGTATTGTTGGTGTGGCTATCTCTTATTCACATAGAATTTTATTGGGTACGTATATCTATAAAATAAACAATCTATACTAAATTATCATTTTTAATATTCATTGAAATGAACTTAAAAATAAATCATAGTAAACATGTAAAACTTATCAATGCACCCAGTAAAGGCATCATTAACAATGCACTACAATTTTATTAGAATGCACCCAGTAAAGGCATCATTAACAATGCACTACAATTTTATTAGAGCACCAACACATTCAATGTGCTACATTTATAATAAGGTGTTGTTAAATGTGCACTTACTTAAAAATTCACACAAATTCACACATTGGTTTCCATAAATATTATGGACAATTGGTGTGATTTAAATATCAATGTGCCATGTTTATGTAAAAGCGTCGTACTTAGCACACCATAATATTTTTCAGTGCATTGATAACTATGGTGCACTAAAAATGATAGAGAGCACCACCATCCCCATTGTTATCATTGAGGGTGAATGGTGTGCCACATAATTTAGGGGTGCCACTATCGATGCCTCTTAATATTTATTTGTACATTATGAATTATGGAAAATTCATGCACTCAATGTTAGAATTTTTCAGGGTGTGTAATCTTACATTGCACATTACACACAGTGCATCCATAGATTTATTAATGCACCAAAGAGCACGGAAAAAAATTCTTGTGAAATTTAACTCTCTAGTGCACTTGTATAGATCACTACACCTGATGTAACCTATAAAACCACCACAAAACAATGTGAGCCAAAATCCAAGGACACACCATGCAAAATAAAAAGAAAAAATAATCAAATTAAAGCTTAATTTTAAATGTTAAACTATTGAAAATATAAATTAATTGATGAGAATCAATTTACCTAATCACTTCTTCGTTGAGGCCTAGTTATCATGTAGAGAAAAAATGAAAATTTAATACCATTTACAAAATTCTAAAATAAACATAAATCCATCGTATAAGCACGGGAATCAAAAGATCAAGCAATTTAGTAGCACTAAGCAGCGATGTTTGTATGGCTTGAAGTACTAAATGAAAGTTTAAATTGAAATTTTGGTTCAAACTTTAGTTAATTTTACCCTACCAGGGTGTGCCATATATCTTTATGCACTGACGTGTGCATAAGTATAGGGCACACTAGTAATATTTTTATTATTTATTTAGAACCTAAATCAATGCATTTGTATGTGGCAAGGTTATGCACCAATGTGATTAAATCTATTGGGTGCACCATAAAAAATAGAAAATATAGAGAGAGCACATGGGTAAAATCATGAAGCTGGGTAACACTTTCGTGACAATCGGGTCT
>CBVK0100920707.1:0-10994 GCA_900067695.1 Picea abies | reverse complement strand
GTACTAAGCCACTGAACTCCCAAGATGATGTTAGTATCTGGAAGGTCCATTACATAAAAAACTTGTGCCAAGTCATGCCTGCCCAATGTAAGTTTCATTCCTGGGATATACCTTTCACAAGGCATAGTGCGTCCCCTTGCTACCTCCACACGGAATCCTTCAAACTCAACTGTAGGTATATGCCTTCTTTTCAGTAAGGTTGAATCAATGAAGTTGTGTGAAGCACCCCCATCAATGAGAACTGAAACTTTATGCCCCTGTAGCACTCCTCTCATCCTAAAGGTGTTGAATTTGGGTACCCCATTGATTGATGCTATAGTAACCTTCTTGTATGTTGTAAGGTTGTGATCTGCATCCTCCTCATCTTCATTCTCTGTGGGATTTGATTTCATGTTTTTTATGTGGCCGAAATCTTCTTCCTTCTCATCATCGGAAATCACTTCAATGTAGTGAACCTTGCCTTTACCCATGCATTTGTGTGTTGTGTTAGTGCTCTGTAAACTTCGTTCGGCTGAGAAACAAATGACAGAGGCAACCTACAAACCAACTTTGAGACCCGAAACTAGCCTTTCAAACATGGAGAAGGCTCTCTCAGGAGACGTTGTCTCAGTACAGGATTTGGCTTTAAGTTGTTGGCTAGATTTAACACCTTTAAATAATAAGTTTTGGTTCCATTGGCGAAAGAGAATAAGACCTCGGGCTATGGAGTCGATTTAAGAACACGATAGAAACAAATGACTCTGTGACTGAACTTGAGAGGATAAATGCTAAGCAAGCAACAGTTTTCAGTTTAAAACTGTTTTGTGTGGCGACGGGGAAAAACACATGAAGCAACTTGGAGCACTAATGAGGATGAATTCAGAGTTAACTTAGAGGAAAGTTGGTTTGTCTAAATGGCGTGAATCCCAGGGCATTGTGCAGCAAATCCCAGGTTCGAAATTATGTTTCTATTTAGATAGAAATAGATATGAATAAAGAATACAGGAAGTATGTACGCAAAGAAAGGAAACAATACATCCAACTGCTACAATTAGAATCTTTTCATCAAAGCTTCAGGACTTTTTCATTAAATTTCGATCAAGCTTAAATTACATTCAATAGTCACTATCTACACTAGTTCTTCCAACCAACCTGGCTTACATTGAAAAGATAAAATATATAGGTGAGGGCGCCGCTTGGGCTACCCTCCTCTTCTAACTAGCATCTCTAAAAACTAGGAAACTGATTGTTCTGTGTTAAAAGACTCTTCGCATGATGCTTTTCCAAAAATAGACAACAAATACATCTGGCTACATCATGACTGTTGGTAATCCGCCACGGGGATTCGGTTATCAATCAGGTCTCATCATGAGAGAATGATGTGTTGATGCTTTCCTTCGATCAAATATCTGAACAGACAAATGTTTGTCAAAGTCCAGTTGTCTGTTGTAACGGCTTTGATTTCTGCCGCACACTCGTTTGCTGGGGAAATGCACCGACAAGTGGCTGCTAACTGTCATGGTTGTTATCAAAATGAAAAAATGTCTTAGGGCAATGTCTCCTTCAAAACTATCAAGATTTTCTTTCTGTTTTAGGATATAGGAACAAACTCAACTAATCTTATTTATTCTATTCGCTGGCAAGAGTTGTGTGGGCTTTCTCCTCAACCACTTCACATTCTCTAGAATTCTTTGCATACCTTTCTTCTGATAGCCTATGTGTTTCACACAGCTGTATGATTGTATCTTGAACCTCTCTGAGCTGTCATTTGAGCCACATCACGTTCCCTTCGTGACCTTGTGCTGCTGACACTTCAATGGTATTTCTCGCTAGATGTTGTCTCAACTTGCTGTTTTCCTCATATAGTTCGGTGATAGCTAGTTTCTCCTACTTCAGCTGCTGAGATGGATCTTGGTCATTTGTTCCCACGACATCCATGATCCTCGTTATGTTCCCACATTCTCGGCTTGTACCCTCAATAGGTTCTAGCCGAATGGTATGCATACGTAATTCTTCTGCAACCGATCTTGCGCGCAGCTCATTTGGGACTCGGTTTTCCTCGACTTCATTGTTCTTCCTTAGTCTACCCCTTCTCTGAGGTATCTATTGTTGGGGAGACATGGATTCTACTGTCCTTCCTTTATACTCAGGTCCTTCTAATCCAGGTTCTGTGTGGTGTGATACCCTTGCTTCCGTGGGTAAAGAGGAAACTCCTTTTGAATCTTCGGGGGTGCCTGTTGTGAGTGAGAACAAATCCCAATCATTTTGGGGCTTGGGCCTGGAAATTATTCTACTATGCACACCCTTTATTATGTTTTGGAAGGTCATCATGGCACGAACAATATTTATCTTGTGCGCAGTGGATCTAGCAAACGCCCAAGATGGATAATTCGATCAACTCGGGCTTGCGAGACAATTTACAGACAAAGCATGAATCTAATTTCGCAAATAGAATGGGTGCACCACATATATAATTTATAACAGATCGGATGGAAGGAAGAATGATTCTAAGTAACACTGAATTCATGGCGACTGGATGTTTCAAATTATACTGTAGATTTTCCATAACACATCCCCACGTGTAAAGTACAAGTGATAAGGGCTGCAGAGAATACATGATACGAACACCACGATTTTTCATTCTCTCGGCCTTCAGAATGAACTGATAATAGCTATTGCACTTGCTGACGTGAATTCCATTAACTACTTGAATCGACCTGGGGCACGTAGATACTATCTTTTAACATGACCTGACTCTCTGGGAACAACATACCCGTACCATTTACGCATGTTTCGACTCTGACATCCTTTCCCATTTTCAAGGGCCAACCGGCCACTTGATGACTTTGATCCCTTTATTTTACATACCTCACTTCACATGCTTTTACACATGGGCCATAACTCGACTAAAATCAAATCTAATTGAAAAGAAAAATGGCAACGCTAATAGCTGGCTCCAACATGGATGCTATCCTCCCCGCGAGGTAGCAAAGAACAATAGACCAGGTGCCTGACCATTGGGCCTTATTTCGACTCTTCGACAATGCAATATGAAAAATAGGATGCAACCTAAACCTATCGACACAGTTTCTAAAATACTCAGCATAAAACTCAGGGCCTTCACTTTGGGCTTTAATTTTCTATTGACCTACTGGCTTGACACAAAAACAAAACGACTATTTACAATGACAAATGACTTAAACGAAATTTATTTCATCCGATAATGTTTGAGGAACCTACCGTTTACATGCCCCCAACCAACACACTCCCCATTAAGTTTTTCCAAAAAATAGGCATTATTTCTGCGGTGTGCAACGATTATGAATGGACCCGTTCACAGGCTATCAAAATTTTTGTGCTTTCCTTTGTCCTCATTTCTCGCATCCCATCTCAACACTATATCACCCATTCCTTTGTCCTCATTTCTCGCATCCCATCTCAACACTATATCACCCAACCAAAAATCCTCTGGCTTGGAACGCTTTTCAAAGGATTTCTTCATCTTTTCTTGGTGGAGCTATGATCGATTGTACACTTGTCCCCTCATTTGTTGTGTGTGAACCAACTGATTTATTCTTCTCTGCGCGTCATTTGGCTTAACCTCCTACTCTTGCAACAGTTTGTTGACGGGCAAACCCAATGTAGTAGGTAAAATTGCGTCTGTGCCATATTCAATTTGGAAGGACGACATTGAGATGGACTTCTTGGTGGTAACCCGATCTACCCACACTGCGTAGATGAGATTTTAATGCCAAGCTTTCTTATTTTCCTGCAGTAGCCTTTTGATGATCCTGGTTAGGATTTTATTTGAGGATTTTGCTAACCCATTTCCTTGTGGGTAGTATGACGTAGAATGCCCTAGGGTTATATTGTAATCCTAATACTTGAATGCAACCGATTTGTCTGTTATGATATTGACGAGACATCCGAATCTCGACAAGATGTTTGTCTCTAGGAATTGGATGATGACTGCATTGGTAGCTTGTTTCATGGGGATCACTTCTATCCATTTTGTGAAGTAGTCAGTGGTAGTGAGTATCCATTTGTGCTACGTCAAGGATGGTGGATTTATTTCCCCTATGAAATCCAAACCCCACTGCATGAACGGTGCCTCGACTGAGATCGACTTTAGTGGCAAGGGCTACAACTTTCTTCTCCCGTCTAAAATATGACATTTGTGGCAATTGGAGACTTCTTTGTACATGTCTGCAAAGATGGTAGGCCAATAGTAACCCACCCTTAGGATTTTTTTCATAGTGTTTTTCCAGTAATGGTGTCCCCCTCAATTTCCCTTGTGAAATTGTTTTTTGGCTCACTTCGCATCATTCTCCAACAAACAACTCAACAACATTCCCCCAGGATCTTTCCAGTAGAGTGAGTTGTCCAAGATGCAAAACTTAACCACTTTAAGCTTGAGAAATCTGGCCTTAGTCTTACTTACGCCCGGAGGGGCCTGGATATTCTTCAACAGATAGATGATATCTGCATACCACAATGAATTGAAAAACTCCTAGGACACCTGTGCAATTGTTTCTTCTTGAAGACTCTCTGACAAATCGGTGATGAAATTTATTCCCACAACATCGCAGTACAACTACGCCATTAGCTTCGCAAGGCCCTGACCCTTAATTAGTTTTGTAGGATTGATCTCTAGGTCATATTCAAACATGGCCACTATCCACTTACCTATCCTTCCTTCAGGGTCGAGCTGAGTCATGATATCCTTTACTGAGTTGCTGGGCACATAAGAAATGACGTGGAAATGAAATATGTAGGTCTTGAACTCCTTCAAGGCTTTCACTAAAGCATATGTTTGTTTTTCCATAATTTCGTACCTTAGTGGAGCATCCCGCAACGTCCTACTGAAATAAGCTGTAGGCTTCTCGAAGTTCTGCTTGTCTTTATGCAACAACACACTGACGATCATATGCTCCGAGGCAAATGAAAACATGATGAAATCCTTTGTGAAGTCTGGACTGGATAACACAGGAGATATAGTCAATGCCACCTTGATATCTTCAAACGACTTATTGGCTTCCGGGTTCCACTTGATCTCATTTCCCTTTCTGAGCATGCAGGTGATATGATTTATAATCTCTGCCAAGTTCGGGATGAATCTCCCCTAAAAGTTTACTTTCCCCAGGAAGGATTGCACTTCATTTTTACTACATGGAGTGTTGATTCTCAATATTCCTTCAACCCTAGTTGGGTCTATCTTAATGCCTTCCTTTGAGATAATATGTTCCAACATCTTCCCTTCTTCCACCCCGAAATGTGATTTCTTTGGATTCAACGATATGCCAAACTTCCTTCACTTCTGGAAAATTTTTTTTAGATGCTCGAGGTGTTCTTCATCGGAGCCAGAGTATACCGTAATGTCATCCAGATAGATCACAATGAACTTGTCCTTTTCATCGACAAACACGATATCCATTGCCCTTTGGAAAGTAGCTCCAACGTTCATCGGGTCAAAGGGCATCTTGGTGTACATGAACGTTCCCCACGAAGTTGTGAAAGTTGTTTTTTCTCTATCGTCTTGGTGGACCATGATCTGATTATACCCTGAAAAATTGTCCAGCATGGACATCTTCTAGGACCCACCACCTTTTGCAGGATACAGTCCATTTTAGGGAGAGGGTAGTGGTGCTTTAGGGACACTTTGTTTAAGTTTCAAAAGTCCACACACAGTCTTATATCACCTCTCTTCTTTCTTACATGTACCAAATTAGCTACCCATTTCGAGAATCTTAAAGAAATGATAATCTTAGCTTCGAACAATTTCTTTACCTCTTTCTTGATCATCGATAGTAGCAAGGGATTTATCCGTCGCAAATTTTGTTTGAACGACTTGTGGTCTTCTTTGAGAGGGATAACATGCTGAATTACTTTAGTGTCATACACCTTCAAATCGTCATAGCTCCATGCGAAAACATCAGGGAAATCCTTCATGAGATTGACGTAGTCTTGCTTGACCTCTGGACTAAGAGTTTTCAATAATTTTATCATTTTCGGGCTCTCCTCAGTCCCGATGTTGCAGTCTTCCATGTCCTCTTCACTTGCAGTGATCTTGAGATTTTTAGCCACGTCATTTTCATCAAACAACTTTTCCGGTGGCACTAACCCCTTCGAAATGATGTTATTTTTCAGTTGTATTATGTCCCTTCCCACAATTTGGTTATGGAAAGGGTCGTCATTACTGTGCACATCCGTGCTCCCATATTCATCGCAACAACATTTGTCATCAATGTTTATGTTAGCGAACTCATTGCTCATCTGAAGAAATCTTTCTACTTTCTTGTCGTCCTCAAACACTTGCCAGTATTTGATATTATCAGGCACTATCAGCCTATGTTTGACATCAACCTCGTATTTTTTGTTTGTTGGGAAGATGGGGATTTTAAAAACCGAGTCCGAGGTGGACAATGCATTGGGGATCTGATTTTTCTCCCTTGGGATAGTAGATATGTCATACTTCGAAAATTCCTCGAGGAGGTCCAGTGCCAAGTTCTTGTACGCTCTCAGCTTGTGGTGCTTTGTCTAATATATTCCTTTAATCTTGTTTATGACCAATTCAGAGTCTCTGCACACTACTATCCTCTTTGTGCCTAATTCTTTCAACACCTTTAGGCCCATAATCAATGCCTCATACTCAGCCATGTTGTTTGTGCATTTGAACGTGAGCTTGTATGAGCACATTTTTGTGCCCATTTCAGGGGGGCTTACCCATACGTTAGCCCCAACCCCTTCTTTTTTGACCACACCATCGAAACTCATGTTTCATATCACGTTTTCCGTGCGGTCCTCCGAGTCAACGCACTATGTTGCTTTCCATGTGATTTCCTCATCGACTGTCATGATGGTTGTCGAATCTTCTTATTCAAAACTCAAGTCATTGTAGAATATAGAAGAACCAACCTCAGTGTCGATGGAGTATATGGGGTGGTTGTTTGGCTATGTTTTGCTGCTTACCATATATTTTGGCAACAATTCTCTGTAAAACCGTCTGTCCTGGCCAAATATAGGAATGGTGGCATATGACATGTCCATTTGCAAGGTCCCCTTTAACTTCGCATCCCACGATCTGGATAGAAGCATGCCAAAATTAGGGGGTATGTCTGCCACGACCACGTCCATCACCATGTTCTTCGATGGAATCTAGGCCAACGACATGACCAAGTGTTTGATGAGGCCCAGGCACTTGACTTTCCTTGAATCAAAAGAGAAAAGATCCTTGTAGGGCCTGGTGATATCCAAACCCAATTAATCCATGATCACCTTTGGCACGAGGTTATGTGACGCACCATAATCGAGCATGGAATTATGTAGGGTCATGTCATGAACCTTTAGACTGACATATAATGAAGGTACATCCTCATTATCACTTGTCTCCTCAATGTGCGGACCAAACATGATAGCAGGGTGATCGTATTGGATATTCAAAGTATAGGGGTCCCTCCCATTTTTAGCATTTTAATAATTTGTTCCCGATATTCGCCCTTTCTAATAAGTTTGGTTAACGGGACAAAGATTTTGATTTTATCCATTTCATTCTCAAAGTTAAAAGGGGGATAGACTTTCTCTACCTCTTTTCCACCCGCTTCTCAAAGTTAAAAGGGGGATAGACTTTCTCTACCTCTTTTCCACCCGCTTCTCGGCTTCCTTCCAGAGTTTTCTTTGGAGCTTCTTCCTTCGAATTTGCCTTCTCCATTGCATCCTTGGTCGTGTTGTTTGGCCTTGGTCGGGTTGTGGAAGGGGTGTCCGACGGAGGTTTCCTTACGGGATTTTTCTGCTGAGGCTCAGTAGATGCTTCCTTGCTCATGAGGTTGTATCTTTTCTGAAACTGCATGATGGAATTTTGATAACGTTTTCTGAACTCTTTCATTTCCTAGGACAGTGTGTCATCGGTTTCCCCAATCCATGCATCGTCTATCTCCAACATAAAATCGTTTTTTCTACTCATGTACCGATCATGTTCTCAATTTGTCAAAAACACAAGTAGGTTCTTGTGATCGCAACAATGCATTTGTTCTTTGAACATCTGGTCGAAGTCTTGATCCGCGTAGCAGTTTTGGAATGGAGGACTTGTCTGATGGTCTCCTTGATCTCTCTGCTCCCTTTGTATGATCTGAGGAACTTGAGCCCTTCTGAGATTCTGATTCCTGGGCTGGGGGTCCTGCTATTCTCAAGCAGCGAGTCTATTTCCCACAAACATTTTCTCCATTAGCTTCTCCATGGTTCTCATCATTAAGTCAAATGTTTCGTATGTGGATCTTGACTTCGATCGCATTACTCATTATCGTGTCTAGGTTTGTTGATCTTCTTTCTCTCAACATTAAAACGAAGTTTTTGTCTAAGGAGTCGGTGTATCACAACTACACAGCCCCGATAGGTGGCTAGACTTCTGCAGGAATCGAGTTATAAACCTTCATGAAACACGCTGAGAAGTCTTGCACCGTCTCCTCTAGTGCCTTCTTCATATTATTGTACTGCGTTAACATCTGTAAGGGGTTCTTCTTGTCTCCCCATCTATTGATGAAATATGTTTCGAATGTGGCAAAGTGTTGAATACTTACTAGTCATAAGGATTTGAACCACTTCCTCACCTCCCCCACAAAACTCTGCGTGAACAGCCTCATTTTCACATATGCATAGTCTATCTCTTCTAGATCGACGAAATCGTTGAACCATCCCAGATATTTCTGGGCTAAAACGCTCCCTTCAACATCATAGAGCTTAATCCTTTGGCCGTAATTTTGGGAAAAATCATGAAGTTGGGCGGGCAGAATGAGGGGGGCGAATCTGGTGGCCATGGATCTAGGAGGGATTGGGATGTGAGGGATATTATTGGATATCAGGGCTTGGAATCTCTTCTAGTCGAAAACTATCTCATCTAAGCTAGTTTCTGTCTTAGACCTGAACAAGGTTTGCTTGAATAACTCGTCAAACTCTAGGTCGTCAATGCTTTGCGCGCTGTCTTTAGGTAAAGATAGGCTTCTATCTAGAAAATAGAATGGGTCCGATGACTGCTCTCTGGTCCTGCGTAGAATTTTCTTGGGGTCATACATAGGCTCTGTAGGGTTTGGGTCAGGACTTGCTTTGGTATAGATAATTTTTGGAGCCATGTTTTTTGAACTACTGGTCTTTTTGACTGGAGTCGCCAAAGTAAAGGTTTCAGTCGGTACAGATGTTTGTCCCTCTGTTACCCTCAGGGGTCAAACTACAACATTAGTTGTTATCCTAGGGAAAATCTATTCAATTTCGTCCCCGACAATGGCGCCAGAATGCTAACACTCTGTAAATCTGTTCGTCTGATAGACAGACGATAGAGTTAAATTTTTCAACTGACTTTGAGACCCAAAACTAGCCTTTCAGATCTGGAGAGGGCTCGCTCCGGAGACACGGTCTTAGTGCGGGATATGGATTTAAAGATGTGGCTAGATTTAACACTATCAGATAATAAATTTTGGTTTCATTAGCGTAAGATAGTAGGACCTCGGGCTATGGAGTCGATTTGAGGAAAGGATGGAAACAAATGACTTGGTGACTGAGCTTGAGAGGATAAATGCTAAGTGAGAAACAATCTTTAGTGTAAAATCGTTGAGTGAGGTGGGGAGAAAAACATAGAAAGCAACTCGGAGCATTGCAGAGGATGAATTCAGAGTTAACTTTTAGAGGAAATACGTTTTGTCTAAATGGGCACAAAGAAGGGGTGATACATAACAAATCCAGAGGTTTGAAATTTCGTTCCGAATAAGACAAAAAAATATATGAATAAATAAAACAGGAAGTACATATGCAAGGAAGGGAAAACAATACATCCGACTGCTACAATTAGAATCTTTTCATCAAACTACAAGACTTTTTCATTAAGCTTCAAACGAACTCAAATTACATTCAATAGACATTGTCTATACTAAATTTTTCCAACCAAGCTGGCTTACATCGAAAAGATAAAATATTTAAACGAGGGCACCGCTTGGACTACCCTACTCTTCTAACTACTACCTCTACAAACTAGGAAACTGACTGTTCTACGTTACAAAACTCTTCGCATGACATTTTCCAAAAATAGACAACAAATACACATGGATACATCATGATTGTTTGTAATCCACCACAGGGATTCAGTTATCGATGAAGCATTTTCACGGGGAATGATGTGTTAATGCTATCCTTCGACTAGATATTTGGGTGGACAAGTGTTTGTCAGAGTCTCGCTATCTGTTATAACGGATTTGATTTTATGTCGCGTGTTCATTTTCTGGGGGAAGTGCGCAAGATGAGTGGCTGTAGAAAGTCACAACTATTATTAAAATGGAAAAATGTCTTAGGTGATGTCTCCTTCAAAATTGTCAAGATTTTCCTTCTGTTTGCGAATACAAGAACGAACTCGACTAATCTCGTGTCTTCTGCTTGCTGATGAGAGCTGTGTTGGCTATCTCTTTGGCCACTTCACATTCTCTGGAGTGTTTGGAATACCTTTCTTCCAACAACCACTATGCTTTGCGCAGTTGTACAATCGTATCCTGCGTCTCTATGAGATTTCTTTTGAGCCACGTCATGTTCCCTTCATGACCTTGTGCTATTGATGCTTCTGTGGTATTTGTCGCCAGTTGTTGTCTCAGCTCCCTATTTTCTTGGTATAGTTCGATGATGGTTAGCTTCACTTTCTTCAGCTAATGAGATGCCTGTTGATCATTTGTACCTATGGCATCCATCCTCCTTGCTCTTCTCCCACTTTCTCGGCTGGTACCTTCCAAAGGCTCCAGGCGGATGACACACATAAGTAATTGTTCAATGATTGGTCGTGTGCGTGACTGATCTGATATTCGAGTTTCCCCAGCTTCCTTGTTATTCCTTGGTCTTCCCCTTCTTCAAGGTATCTGTTGTTGGGGAGATAGGGCTTCCACTGTCCTTCCTTTCTGCATAGTTCCTTTCACTCCAAGTACTGCATAGAGTGATGTTGTCATTCCCATGGGTAAAGGAAAAATCCCTTTTTTATCCTTGGGGATGCC
>CBVK0100920694.1:0-18307 GCA_900067695.1 Picea abies | reverse complement strand
CATCAAATGATGTGTCTATTAGAACAATAGGGCCGACTTCAATAACTCAAAATATAATTAATAATTACCATATTAATTATATTTTACATTATTTATCTTTTATATTAATTATCTTTTACATTAATTATCTTTTACTTTAAGGTGGGGCCGACCTATACCATTTACATTACAAATAGGGTTACAGGTAAGTCTGAATATTGAACAATATAGCAAGGGATCTCATACACCCAATAGTGATCAGCCACTAGGGTCACATCCACAAGGATGCCCACATCTCTATCTCACTGCATCTCACACGAGAACCACACTCACTAGTGCTCAACCATTAGGATCATGTTCACCTGTGCTCATCCACAAGCACGTCCAACTCAACAAATCTTCTTTCCCACTGCATTACACAAGAGAGTCATCTAGAGTTCATCATCTCAAATCTCTACTTGGAGGAGGCTAATACATCGTTTCATCTCTGTCTCAGAATGATGCACCCAGATCATGGGAATTCACACGTTCACCTGTACTCAGCAACAAACACATCCAACTCAACAGGTCTTCTTTCTCACTGCATTACACAGGAGAATCATCTAAAGTTCTTCTCAACTCTTTGTAAGGAGGAGGTCAACACAACATTCCATTTATGTCTCAGATAGGAACCACACACCCAAATCAGGGGCTCTCTCTCATGTCTGTGTCCTGGAGGATGTCTCACATAGTTGTAATCATCAACACATTTACTATTAATTTTTTTACTTGTAGACATATATTTTTCCTTTAGGCATACTTGTGTTTTGTGTCATGTTTATCGTTTATTATAGTGATTGGTCATTTGTTTGTTCAATTATTTTTCCAACTCCTTGATGGGATCCTACAATGTCATTTTTTAATCAATATTTTAGCATAATCTACATTATTTTTTTGTCTATATTTTTAACTTTTACATATCCCTTTAGTATTCAAATGACACTTTTAACATAAGGTATTTTTTGGCTTGCATTTTTTCACATTTCGTTGATTATTTGATAATAAGTAGGAAGATTATGTGCTTATGACCACCTACAAAAATGCTATAGATGTTTTGTGCTACAGGTTTCTGCAGAAACTCTACAGGATGTTGCACAATATTCTACACTGTAAAACCCTTTGCACTGTGAAAACTCTACAGGATGGCGCAAAACTTATACATGGCATAACCCTCTAAACTATAGAAAATATATAAGATCACATGGAAACTTCTACACTATAGAAACTATACAGGATGTTGCAAAAACTCTACATGTTGTTCCTAATCCAAAATGGATCCAGGAAGGCCTAAAAATCAAAGTTCTCGGAATCAGACGAAACTATTTCGATTGCGTCTGAATCGACGCATTGATTCTGGCCATATAATTGCTTTTGTAAATGGACACCATATGAAAAAGATATCATGTTCTGACCGATTTCCCAAACACGCAAAAAGTCAAATTGGTCAAAGTCAACAAGTCATACTACTGACATCAACAATACGATAGGTGATGTCACCATGATGTTAACAAGACACGTGACATCACCAGGAGGTGACACATGTCACTCAGTTTTGGCCTTTTTGGGCTGAGTTGGACTAGTACGGAATTGACACATGGAAGTGTACATATGACATGTGGCAATATGTACATGAGGTGGCCCAATGACAGGCTGACATGTGGAAGTATAGACGATAGGTTGTTGTACGAATGTTGACGTGGACGGATGACTGGGATGTACAGATGCTGACATTGCATCTAACTGGACAGGTGATGTGGCAGCTGACTGTTCATGTTGACTGGGTGCTGATTGGATCATATGAACCAATCATAGTGTGACACGTAGCACAATCAGAGGGCACTACATGGCACCTTAGATATTTCCAATGTTGTCTAGGAAAAAATTTTGTTGTGACTTTGTCGGGCTTGAACCCCTGACCTTCGGCACGAGCAATGGTCTAAGTTCCATTCGCTAGCCACATGGGCGTGGTTGGTGCTTGTGCAAACACATGGCCAAATATTGTTTTAAGGTTGATGCGTTGGAGGTTTAGGGGATAGGCCCCAATCGGCGGGGGCTATCCCATGACTAGGGGGCTAAGGACTAGGAGCCAAGCTAGCAGGAGGGCATGTGAAGTTTAAGGAACAGGCCACATGGACCATCCCTACGACTAGGGGCCAAGAATCAAGGGGATTAACAACTAGCACCAAATCTATGGCCACAATGACCTTCTCCATATTCCCAGGGGCCCGGGTAAAGGAGGTTGCACCTAGATTTATGTTAAATATGGGTTTTTTCACCATATATTATATTCTTTGTGATTTTTAGCTTGATTTTGAAAGATTTTAGCCATTATTGGAGGATCTGGATCCCAATTTGAGGATATATCTTGGGAGGAAGTTGAGAGGATAAACCCAACTCCACATCTATAAGAATTAGATGTTTTTTGACAGTCAAACACATAACAAGAGAAATGTTGAAGATTTTGAAAGCCAAATTCATTTTTATGTAGGGAAGCCATTGTGGAGGTAAACTTTGTTGGCCAATTCCAGGAGTTACGATCAACCTTTTTCAGTGCTGTCAGTTGTGTTGGATTCTTGAGGTCAAGAAGAACATATCCAGACTATTTTCTAATCCTTTTGACACTTTTTTAATGTATGTTTGAAGCATTGAATAGAAATAATAAATCCTCACCCATTGAGATAAAGGCCCAGAGATGTAGGAAATCTTGCTGAACTCCGTTAACAACTTTGATATTATGGTTTGTTGTTATTTGAGCTTACATTATGATTTTCATTTCTTTATGTTGGCTGCTATATTATATCATTAATTTCTTCTTCTTTCATTAATTCCGATTTGGTAATTGAGCACATGCTTAAAACTTAGCCAAGTCTTTAAAAATCAATTTCGGATCAAGTGGTATGAGAGTAGGTTGACGGTTGGTTTTTGAGTTTTGTATGAGTGCCAGGGAAAAGATGAGTCACGGTGAAGGCGATATTGTAGAAGGGGATCCTGAGATTGGATAAGGAAAGAGGACTTATCAAAGTGAGGAGATGGCATCAAAAAAAGGCATGTCTCAGAACGAGTTAGAGTTGCAAAAGACTTTATTCGCCATGTTTGAGATGGTGAAGTTATTATATGAGGATTACTTGTAATGGAAGAGGCCTTTCCAAGGGGAATCTTCCAAACAAGACAGAAGTTAAGAAGGAGAGGATCCTCCTAAACCTCCTCCTTCACCTCCTTCTTCTCCATCAACTTCTTCTTCTTCAAGTACAAGTTCAAAATCCACTGCAAGAAAACATTCCCATAAACATAAACATGATATGCCTTTACTTAAGCTTAATGTAAAATTTGAATTTCCCATGTATGATTGTGAAATCAATGCTGAGAGACTTGATAAATGGGTCAAATAGTTGGAATTTTATTGCAGTGTGTAACAAATCAAGGATGAGGAAACTCAAATCAAGTTGGCATCTCTTAGTCTTGTAGGCACAACACTCACGTGGCGGAAGAGTAAGTTGCAAAATGGCACGCAACAAGTTGGTAATGTATTTCCGTCATGGCAAGATTTTGTTTTTGTACTTAAAAATAAATTTTATCCTTTGGGTTATAAAGAGAAGGCTTTAATTGAATGGAAAATTCTTAAACTAAGAAAGGGACAAACAATGCAAGAATACAAAGATGAATTTCATAATATGGCATTAATGTTAAACAATCCATTACATACCCAGGAAACTCTTATGAAGTATATAGGAGGTTTGCCTGCACATATTCGTAACACTATATTTATGTTTGGACCTACTAATATTGATGAGGTTTATGTTCAAGCAACATACATTGAATTAAGGAAAACATGAGTTGGTGTATCAGGGGAATCGTCTTCAAGGAAAGAGGACAAAAGGAAGGGGAATGGAAAGAAAGAAAATTCAGTGACAAGAAAGGAAGAGAAGCTCTCTTGTAAGAAGGGCATGATGATGACCATTTTTGGAAATTGAATGCAAAGAAGAGACCAAATAGGTTCAAAGAAAGGAAAGGAAGGAAAACAATTGCAACAAAAACATGTTTGACAGACTTGGGATATGATTTAGGTGATGAGACTAAAATCATAGCGGTTGGTTTGACAGGTAAAATTGGTGACAGATATGATTCTAGAAGTAAGTTGTTTCACATAAGGGTAATAATGAAACATACTAAGATCGATACTTTGATAGATAGTGTATCTCAATCTAACTTGATTTCAAAGGAAGTGGTTAAACAATTGGGATTGACAACTAATCTACATCATAAACCTTACTCACTTAAATGGATAAGAAACAATCATAAATTGCACATAACAAAGAAATGCACTTTAAAGTTTACAATTTCATCAAAGTTTGTGGATGAGGTAATGTGTGATGTGGTGCCACTCAATGAATGTGGAATGGTCTTAGGCAACCCCTATTTGTATGATCACAAAGAAATATTCTATAGGGAACATAATCAATATTACTTAACTAAAGAAGGCAATGAATATGTTGTACATGCTCATCACATAAAAGAATATCAATCTCTTCAAACAATGGAACAATGGAAGGCAACTTATGCAAGAAACACACCCATAATTTTGCAAAATAAAGCAGTCGATCTTAAGCATGAATATGAGATGGTTGTAGAATGGAATTTCAATCATTCTTTGCTTCAAGATAAGCTAATGTTGTGAAAAGAACTTCAAACATATTATCTCATTTGAAGTCATATTTTTTATGTTATCATTGCTAATGTTTTCAACATGGATGGTAGTGGCTTCAGTAAGATGTGAAAGAGTACAAGTGGATAACAATATGTTGTCAGTTGTCATGGTTGTTTTGAAATTGATTATGATAAGATAGGTGCACATGAAAGAGTTTAAAGACAAAGGGCAAGTGGGGTGGCCTATCCCACACTTGATGACTGGTTAATACCCTTTTGGAGGACCAAAAGGTCTTAGTGGGGAGGCATGATCCAAAATGGATCTAGGAAGGCCTGAAAATCAAAGTTCTCGAAATTAGATGAAACCAATGCCATTGCATCTGGTTCATCACATTAATTCCAGAAATATATACTTTTTTGCAAATGGACGTTGTATACGAAAGATGTCACGTTCTAACGGATTTCTCAAACATGCAAAAAGTCAAACTGGTCAAAGTCAACATGTCGTACTACTGACGTCAGTAGTACAATAGGTGATGTCAACAAGACATGTGGCAGCACCAGGAGGTGACGTGTCACTCATTTTTGGTGCTTTCAGGTTGAGTTGGACCAATACTGAATTGACACGTGGAAATGTATGGATGACACATGGCAGTCTGTACATGATGTGGCCCAATGACAGGCGGACACGTGGAAGTATGGATGATAGGTGGTTGTACAAATGATGACATGGTAGGGTGACTGGGATGTATGGATGCTGACGTGGCAAGGTGACTGGGTTGTGCAAATGCTGATGTGGCAGGGTGACTGGGCAGTATGGATGTTGACGTGGCAGTTGACTAGACAGGTGACGTGGCAACTGACTTTGCGTGTTGAATGTGTGGTGACTAGATCATATGGTCCAATCACAAGGTGACACATGGCCTAATCATAGGGCACCACATAGCACCCCATATTTTTCCAATGTTGTCTAGGAAACAATTTTTTTGCGACTTCGTTGGGATTGAACCCTCTACCTCCACCACGAGCAACGGTCTAACTTCCATGCATTAGCCACATGGGCGTGGTTGGTGCTTATGCAAACACATGGTTGAACATTGTTTAAGGTTGATGTGTTGGCAGTTTAGGGGACATTCCCTGGTCGACAGGGGATATCCTGCGACCAGGGGGTGAGGACCAGGAGCCAAGCCACCAGGAGGGCACATGGATTTTAAGGACCAGGCCACATGGACCATCCCTAGGACCAAGGGCCAGGAATCAAGGGGATTAAAAACTAGTGCCCAACCTATGGCCACATGGACCTTGTCCATATGCCTAGGGGACTAGATAAAGGGGGATGCACCTAGATTTATGTCAAATATGGGTTTTTTAACCATATATTATAATTTTTTGTGATTTTCAGCCTGATTTTGGAGGATTTTATCCATTATTGGAGGATATGGAGCCCGATTTGAGGTCAGATCTTGGGAGGAAGTTGGGAGGAGAACCAAAAATCCACATATATAAGAATTAGAGGTTTTTTGATATTCAAACAAGTTCATAGCAGGATAAATGCTGAAGATTTTGAAAACCAAAGCCATTTTTATGCAGGGAAGCCATTGAGGAGGGAAACTTTGTGGGCTAATTCTGGGAGCTACGCTCAACTATTTTCAGTGCCGTCAGTTGTGTTAGATTCTTGAGGTCGAGAAGAAAACAACCAAAGAAGTTTGTAATCCTTTATACACTCTTTTGATTTACGTTTGAAGCATTGAAGAGAAATAAAAAAACCTCACCCACCGAGACAAAGGCTCAGAGACGTAGGCAATCTTGCCGAACTCCGTTAACAACTTTGTTGTTATGGTTTGTTGTTCTTTGAGCTTACATTATGATATGCATTTCTTTATGTTGTCTTCTATAATCTCTCATTAAGTTCTTCTTCTTTCATTAATTCCTATTTGGTAATTGAACACATGCTTAAAACTTAGGCAAGTCTTTAAAGATCAATTTCGGATCAGTTCTAGATCTAGCTTTACAAAGATGCAAAAAATACTCAATTTTATGCTAGGGACTTGGAAATCCACAATGCAAAGAAACAAAGAAGTTGGATGAGGATCCAAATCCTTGGAGGAGGATGTTCTGAGAATAATATTTTATAGAATGCATGCATGGAACATACTTAGAGCTTATTCTAATTGTCACATAATTGTAAATAAAAACAAATACAATTTTTATTTTGTAGCAATCTCATTGATGAACCAACCCAATAATATTCATAGTTAAGAATAAGGATGGAAACCCCTAATTCTCAAGAATAAATCGACGTTTGTTTGTATTAATTCCATTGCTAGTTGTTGTGAGGACGAGTTGAGAACCGTTGGTTCTCAAGTATGTCTAGAATGATTTCTTAACTTTATACATATAGAGGCCACTATAAAAGATGACCTCTTGCACTTGTAAAATATAGAGGAGACACCAAAGAAACTTATTGTTGTAATCACACTAATGTTTTCATTGAAATCGCTCGAGCTTGGTTGTTTACTTTTACATGTTTGTGTTAAGTTAATTTAGTCATTGTTGTACCTTTTTCTAGCACTATGTCTAAGGTGGCAAGGGCCACTCCAGCAGGAAATGTGTTGTAGTATTTAATCATGCAGGATCGTATTGTTATTACTTTATACTTAATTTAGATTTCTTTTAAATTTACTTCTGGTTTGATAATTTATATATTCCTATAGATTTCAATTGCCTTTATATTTCCTTTGCAAATCAAAATTGTCATTTCCATCATTAAAATTGTCATATTTCAGTTGTCTTGCATTCCTTTTACCAATCAAATTTAATTACACTTAATAGAGTTGCATTTCATATTTGGATATTTATATTTCTTCGATAAATTATAATCATTTTCAACAATTGTGCTCAATTCAATAATCAAATTTACTACTTTGGATTATAGACATTGACCTATGTTTGGAAAGAATAGTCTTTACACTTTATTTTTCATAATTTACTTCTCTATCAAGGTGTGGTGTGAAATTACATTCCATCACATTGTGAATTTACTTTAAGTACTTTAATTTACAACAAAGAGAGAATTTACTTTCAGTAATTTACTTTCCAACACAGTGTGAATTTAATATTCTACAATTTACATCCCTATCGTGTGATTTACTTTCCTTGAAACTTAGTTTAAATACTTGTTTATCTACTTAGCTCCTTGCCAAGACTTGTTCAAGTATCGATATCATTTTTCGTAAGTAATAATATGTAAACTACAACTTCACTGATCCAAGTGGATATTGGTGGCCACCCACATATTCCAACTGGCTCCTCTTGACAGTTTTTAGTTCAACATGTTTCTCTGTAATGATGAAATTTCTTTGTAATTGTGGGTTCTGCACTTTTTGGGCTATCCTGAATCCCTTCACAACATCCAAGTGGATATTGGTGGCCTTTACCTATTCCAACTATCTTATTTTGAAAATTTTCATGTCAATACATCTTTCTGTACTTCCAGGGATGTTTTGGGGCCCTAAATAGTGTTTTTCCTTTTCTTGTCATAGTCAAATTGTGGTAAAAGTTATATTTTGATAGAATAATGTATAGTTCCCAAAAATTCCTTTTCAACAGGCTATCATATGCCTAAAACAAAGGTCATATGCAAAATTTACGACCTCGGGAAGTTGAGGTAGCAACTGACCCATCGAGGCCCACATAACTTTTGGTGTTTCATCTCCTAGGGTTAGGTTTATGGATGTCTAGGGTTTTTCAATCATGAGTAATGTTAAAAATTCCTATGGAGGCTCAATGTAATCATTCTTCTCAGATGGATGCGCATATAAGCCACATGGCTTCTCAAAGATAACTACCAACATTCGAGCAAATTGTTTTCAGTTCTGCAGTTTTACAGTTTCATCCTATTTTATTTATTCAATAGAAGTTATTGTTCACTGGATATCTATTGTTTTTATCGGTATCTCTATGTTATTATATTCATTTTTTTATTCATTTTGTTCTTCTCATAAATTTGGATTAGTGGTATCAGAGCGGTCTACTCTTCATTTATTTTTCTTCGTGTATGTCCTCGACAATATTTGGGTACAAGAAGTTGGGACTTGAACCGGTCAATCCTTTGAAAGATCAGTCATGCTGAACCTGAAAACAACTCATGGGGGATGAGAAGAAATATAATGCAGCAAGAGATCCTTTTAAATTGTTTCTTGAGGAATCCCTTGTGTGACAAAGGAATGAAATGATGGAAAAATTTTCACAGATCCTTCGACAGCTGCCCACAGGAGACACATCTTCATCAAGCGACCATGCAACCCCCTTCAAGGTACAAGTAAATTTTGATATTCCATTATTTGAAGGACTGATAGATGTGGATGTTTTAGATAAATGGTTGAATCTGCTCGAAGGGTATTGTTTGGTCCATAATTTTTTCGATAGGGGAAATATTACTTTTTCACTGCTCAAGGTTGTCCCCCATGTTAAGGACTGGTGGGATACTTACTCTAAGAAAAGGGCCATAGAGGAATATGAAATATTTGTAGGTGCCCCCACATGGGATTCCTTCAGGGATTATATTAAAGAACAGTACTACCTTGTTGGAAGCTACGAGGACCAATACACAAGAAGGAACACACTGCATAAAAAAAGGGACCAAATAGTACCAGATTTCACCAATATTTTCCATACCTTGCACACCAAATTGAGTATCAAAGGCTCTGAATGATATCTGGTGCTCAAATATCTTGGTTGTCTACATAGATACATTCAAACAGAAATGGACTTTCTAGACATCACATCATTAGGTGTGGCTTATAGATATGCTATCAAGATCAGGCATACATTTAAGCAGAAGAGGAGAGAGTTTGGATTTGCAAACTCCTCATAGTCAAAGCAGGGAAAAGGGGGATCCAACCCACAGGAAAAGGGGTATCCAACCCACAAAACAAGGGACAGAGAAAAGATGGTCACTCTGAGGAAAACCAGTCCAAGCCACAAACCAATAAGGGTAATGAGAAGTCAAAGAAGGACACATGAAAGTGGTGTGAATACCATAAAATCCCTTGGCACAAAACCAAAGAATGTCGCTCCAAGCAGTCACTGGTGGTTGAGCTGAAAGCTTCCGAGTCAGAGGAAGATTATGAATCCAAATAAAATCCAGAAGGAGGGAAGTGGATTATCGATGTTGAACCTAATGCCATTGTCACTACCACCAAAGTCCAACCAAGCGAACTAGAAGAACTAGAGGAAGGGGAATGCCTCTTTCACTCATAGATGTGGGTAAAGGGGGCTCCACTTCATTTCATTGTTGATAGCCATAGTCAAAAGAACCTAATATCCAAATATGTCATCAAGCGATTGGACCTACCGATGAAACCACACTCGCAACCCTACACCATTGGTTGGATTCACCAAGGAAGGGATCTTCACGTCAGCCAACAATTTCGTCTACCCTACGACATCAAGACCTTCAAAGACATGGTATTATCTGATATTGATCCCCTTGAAGTTTGTGATGTTCTCTTAGTACAACCATATTTGTGGAAGTGACATGCTATTTATGAGTCTAGATCCTGTAGTGTTATTATTAATTTGGGTAGACAATTGTATATGGTACCATAGGTAGTGCCTCCTACCACTATTTCTTTAATCTCTGCTAAGCAATGCAATAAGGTCATTTCATAGACTGATAAGTTCGTCTTCTTTGTGATCCGTGCTCACAGTAAGAAGATGGTCATTGCCACATCCATGACCTGTAAACAGAGCCTCTCTTTGTAGAAGAATAAAGTGGATGAGATCGTGGAAGAGTACAAAGAAATCTTCTCCTCACCCATCAGGGTACCGATGCATTGCCAAGTCAAGCATCCAATTGATCTAACCCTCGGTGCACCTCTTCATAATGGACTAGTATAACCTCTTTCACTGATGGAAAATGAAGAAATCAAGTGTCAGATCCAAGAGCTACTTCAAAAGGGGCACATAAGACCCAACTCCTCTCTTTGCAGAAGCTTGATGTACTGGTGTAGAAGAAATACAAAACCTATCAACTCTGCATTGATTACAGAGCATTAAAAAAAATCAGAGTCAAGAACCGGTACCCAATTCCCCAAATTGATGACCTTCTTGACCAACTCAAGGGGGGAAATTTCTTCAGCAAGATTGACCTAAAGTATAGCTACCACTAGGTTCCCATCGAATTGACGGATGTATGGAAGACAACTTTCAAATATAAAGAAGTTCTCTTCGAATGACTGGTCATGCCCTTTGGATTAAAAAATGCACCAAAAACTTTCATGAAGTTGATGGATGATGTATTGAGACCCTTCACCAAATATTTTGTGGTGGTATATATGGATGACATCCTCATCTTCATCAGAACTTGGGAGGAGCACATGTAGCATATTTAGCAGGTTTTGAGCACTTTGTGACAACACAAGTTGTATACCAACTTGGAAAAATGCTCCTTTGGCATGAACAGGGTCCAATACTTAGGCTACATTGTTGATGATAATGGGGAACATGTGGATCCAGCTAAGATCCAGGTCATCTATGACTGGACAACCCCAACCACACTAACTGAGCTTTAGAGATTCTTAGTACTTTCCAACTTCTACCAACGGTTCATGTTGGGATTCTCCCATATTGCATGGGCCCTCAGCCAAGTGACCAAGGGTGGTGGTAGGAAAAATTTTGCATGGGGGAAGGAACAAAAACGATCATTTGATGATCTGAATCATCGCTAGTGCTCAACTCCAATACTCTCCTTACCCGATCTGCAACAATCGTTCGATATTGAGACATATGCATCTTACTATGATGTAGGTGGATTTCTCACTCAACACAATCATCTGGTAGCATACCATAGTGAGACACTCTCAGATACCATCCAAAACTACCCCACCTATGACAAGGAAATGTATTCCATTGTGTAGCTTGTATTCAATGGAAACATTACAATATGGTAAATGAGACAATCATCCACACTGATCACAAGCCTCTGTAGTTCATACATAGACAGGGGAAGTTGCAGAACGAACACCATCAAAATTGGTCCACATACCTACAATAGTTGCATCTCAACATCCAGTATAATATAGGGAGCACAAATCATGTCACTGACTACCTCAGTTGACCTCCCATGGCTGCACTCACCATGTTGTCCATTCTTGTGGGAATAAGGTATCTAAGTGGCCCCAACTTTATTAGTGAGATCCTGAATTTTCTACACCCTATCACCTCTTGGGTACAAGCGAGAATGTCACTGATTTTCACATTTAGGATGGACTGTTATTCCATCTGGGTCAGCTCTTTGTTCCTGCAAGTGAGCGTGCAAAGATGATTTCGAAGGCTCACTATAGTCAGATGGCAGGACATTTTGGTGTGGAGAAAACTGTGGCCATTCTATAGAAATATTTTAATTGGCCAAAACTTCGACAAGACGTCAGAAAGTACATCAGATATTGCATTGCTTGTGCCATTTCCAAGCCAACCATCAAGAAGCAAGGATTATACACCCCTCTTCCTACTCCTGAGAGGCCGTGGGAATCCATCTTGATGGATTACATGTCTAACCTTCTGTCCACCAAGAAAGGAAATGATTGTGTATTTGTGGTGGTTGATCGGTTTTCGAAGATGGACATTCTCATAGCTTGCAAGAAGAGAATCATAGCGACATATACTGCCAAGATATTCTTCAAATGCATGTGGGTTCATTTTGGGATACCACAGTACATAATATTCAATTGGGACAATAGGTTCCTCAGCACATTTTGGTCGAGTCTCTGGTCATTGTTGGACACCAAGCTCACTAAATCCACTACCTTCCATCCTCAAACCGATGTCCAAATAGAGGTCATAAATCAGATGATTGTACACATCTTGCGCATGTAAAACTCTAAGAATCCACATACATGCGATGAGATTCTTCCCTATGTTAAGAACAACTACAAAAGGGCTCTCAATATCTCCATCGGCCATAGCCCATTTTAGGTGGGGAAGGGATTACGACCCTTGGGTCCCATTGATGTTTCACTACCTCTTGCAACCATAGAGGCAAAATCTTCCCATGTTCATTCTGAGGCCAACAAAGCCACCAGATTCATTGAGTGGATTCAATACATTCTCCAACAGGTCCATGAGATTTTTTAGAAAGCCAATGCTAAGTACAAGTAGCGCCATGATCAACACCAGGTACCTCACAAGTTTCAGGTGGGAGACAAGGTCTGGTTACATTTGCAGAGAGAACGCCTTACAGGGCCCCATCAGAAGCTATGTCCACTTTGCTATGGGCCTTACAGTATCACCAAGGCTGTGGGTGAAAATTATTTTGAGCTCAACACTCCCCCCTTCCTTGGATTGCGCCCAGTTTTCAATGTGGACCTCCTCTGACCATATTTTACACCATTATTGGACACCTCAAAGATCACAGAAAAATTGACACCAACAAAGCTCAACCCTGACTGCATGGAACATAAATCCATTGATAAGATAGTGGACACACAGGTCAAGGGCACTCGCCAGTAGAGGATCCAACTTTATCGAGTTGTCAAGGTAGGGGAACTCCTACACCAAGGGAATTGGCTCACCTCGAGCCAAATTCAACATAAATTTACTCACTTGATGAGGGAACTCAATGCAATGGAGACTGATCTAGGTGGATATTGGTGGCCACCCACCTATTCCAACTGGCTCATCTTGACAGTTTTTAGTTTAACACATTTCTTTGTAATGATAAAATTTCTTTGTAATTATGAGTGCTACGCTTCTGGGGCTATCCTGAAGCCCTACATAACATCCAGGTGGATATAGGTGGCCACCCAACTATTTCAACTGGATTGTTTTGGAAGTTTTCATGTCAGTACATCTTCCTATACTTCCAAGGCCGTTTTGGGGCCCTAAACAATGTTTTTTTGGCTTTCCATAGTCAAACTATAGATGAAGCCTAAGTTTTAGGGCATAATGTGTATTTATCAAAAATACCTTTCCAATGGGCTATCAGATGCCTAAAATAGAGGTTGTATGCAAAATTTACTACCCCCGGAAGTTGAGCTACCAACTTACCCATCGGGGCCCACATAACTTTTGGCGTTTCATCTCCAAGTGTTAGGTTTTTGGAATTCATGAGTAATTTTAAAAAGGCCTATGGAGCCTCATTGTAATCATTCTTCTCATGCAAATGTGCATAGCAACCACATCTCTTCTCAGAGATAGCTACCACCATTCTAACAAATTGTTTTCAATTATGCAATTTTACAATTTCAGCCTATTTTATTTATTCAATAGAAGTTGTTGTTCACTAGATATCTATTGTTTCTCTTTGTATCTCTGTGTTATTGTATTCATTCTATTATTCAGTTCATTCCAATCATAAATCTAGAATAGTGGTATCAGAGCAGTCTGCTCATCATTCATTTTTCTTCGTGTATGTCCCTGACAAGATCTAGGTACAAGAAGTTGGGACTTGAACCGGTCAAGCATTTGCAAGATCGGTTGTGCCAAACCCGAAAAAAACTAATGGGGTATGAGAAGAAAGATGATGGAGGAGGATATCCTTTTAAACTATTTCTTGAGGAAGGCCTTGCACGACAAAGGAACAAAATGATGGACAACTTTGCACAGATCCTTCGGTGGCTTCCCACAGGAGATGCATATTCATCAAGCATCGATGCAACCTCCTTCAAGTTACAAATAAATTTTGATATTCCATTATTTTAAGGATTGATAGAAGTAGATTCTATAAATAAATAGTTGAATTTTCTCGAATCGTATTTTTCGTTGCACAATTTTTCCAATAGGGAAAATATTACTTTTGCACTCCTCAAGGCCGTCCCCCATGTTAAGGTTTGGTGGGACACTTACTTTGAGAAAAGGGCCATAGAGGAATCTGCAATATTTGTGATCACCCCCACATGGGATTCCTTCAGGGATGTCATTAAAGAACAATACTACCATGTTGGAGGCTACGTGGACCAATACCCAAGATGGACCACACTGTGTCAGGAGAGGGACCAAATAGTACTAGATTTCAACAATATTTTCCATACCTTGTGCACCAAATTGGGTATCAAAGACTCTGAGCGACATCTGGTGCTCAAATATTGTCATTTTCTGCATAGATACATTCAAATAGAAATGGATTTTTTGGACATCGCATCATTAGGTGTGTTTTATAGATATGCTGTCAAGATTGAGAAAAAATTTAAGCAGAAGAGGAGAGAGCTTGAATCTGCAAACTCCTCATAGTCGAAGCAGGGAAAAGGCATCCCCAACCCACAAAAGAAGGGACATATCAAATATGGCCACTCTTAGGAGTCCAAGCCACAACCCAAGAAGGGTAATGTGAAGTTGAAGAAGGACACGAGAAAGTGGTGTGAATACCAAAAAATTCCTTGTCACAACACCGAAGAATGTCGCTCTGAGAAGTCACTGGTGGCCGAGATGAAATATTTCGATTTAGAGGAATATTTTGACACTGAATCAAATCCATAATGAGGGAAGTGGATTATCGATGTCGAACCCAACACCATTATCTCTACCACCAAAGTACAACCAAGTGAACCAGAAGGACTAGAGGAAGGGTAATGCCTCTTTCACTCACATATGTGGGTAAAGGGGGCCTCGCTTCATTTCATTGTTGATAGTGGAATTCGGAAGAACCTTATCTCAACAAAGTTCATCAAGTATTTAGAACTGCCGATAAAATTGCACCCGCAGCCCTACACCATCGGTTGTCTTCACCAAGGAAGAGATCTTTGTGTCAGCCAACAATGTTGTCTTCCCTATGGCATCTATCCCTTCAAAGACGAGGTATTGTGTGATATCTCTCCCCTTGAATTTTGTGATGTTATTTTAGGAAATTCATATTTGTGGAAGCGATATGTTGTATGAGTCTATACCCCACAATGTTATTATTACTCTGTGTAGACAATTGTACATGATACCAGAGGTAGCATCACCTACCGTTATTTCTTTAATCTCTTCTAAGAAATGTAGTAAAGGAATTTCACATATCGAGAAGTTTTTCTTCTTTGTGATCCATGTTCACAGTAAGAATAAGGTTGCTGCCACATCCATGACCTCTACTCAGAGCCTCTCTTTGTAGCAGAAGAAAGTGGAAGGGATTGTGGAGTAGTACAAAGACATCTTCTCCTCACCCACCTAGGTACCGATGCACTACCAAGTCAAGCATCCAATTGATGTAACCCCCATTGTACCTCTACCTAATGGACCAGTCTATCGTCGCTCACTGATGGAAAATGATGAAATCAAGTGTTAGATCCAAGAGATGATTCAAAAGGGGCCCATCATACCCATATCCTCCTCTTACGAAAGCCTAATTTTATTGTTTCAAAATAAATACGGGACCTAGCGGCTCTGCATTGATTACAAAGAATTAAACAAAATTAGAGTCAGGAATCGGTACCTAATTCTCTGAATTGATGACCTTCTTGACCAAATCAAGGGGGAAACATTCTTTATAAATATTGACCTAAAGTCTAGCTACCACCAGGTTCCCATCGAACCAATTGATTTATGGAAGACAACATTAAAATCTAAAGAAGGTCTCTTCGAATGGTTGGCCATGCCCTTTGGATTAACAAATGCACCAACAACTTTCATGAGGTTGATGGATGATGTGTTGAGACCCTTAACCAACTGTTTTGTGGTGGTATATCTGGATGACATCCTCACCTTCACAATAACTTTAGAGGAACATATGCAACATATTCATCAGGTTTTGAGCACTCTACGGTAGCACAAGCTATATGGCAACTTGGAAAACTGCTCCTTTGGCATGTACAGGGTACAATACTTGGGATACATTGTTTATGAGAATGGGGTACATGTGGATCCAGCTAAGATTCAAGGCATTCGTGACTGGAAAGCCTTGACCACACTAATCGAGCTTCAGAGCTTCTTGGGACTTGCCAACTTCTATCGATGGTTCATGTTGGGATTCTCCCATATTTCATGGGCCTTCAACCAAGTGACCAAGGGTGGTGGAAGGGAAACGTTTGCATGGGGGAAGGAACAACAATGATCATTTGATGATCTAAAGAATCACTTGTGCTCAACTCCAATACTCTCCTTACCCAATCCACAACAATTGTTCAAGATTGAGACTGATGCATCTGACTATGTTGTAGGCATAGTTCTCACTCAACATAATCATCCAATAGCATACCATGGTGAGACACTCTCAGATACCACCTGGAAATACCCCATATATGATAAGGAAATGTATTCCATTGTGAAAGCCTATTGTTAATGGAAACACTACGTTATGGGAAAGGAGACAATCATCCACACTGATCACAAGCCTCTACAATTCATACCGACACAAGGGAAGTTGTAGAATGACCGCCATCAAAATTGATCCACATGCCTGCAACAGTTCCATATCAACATCAAGTATAAGATAAGGAGCAAAAATCATGTCATTGACTACCTCAGTCGACCTCCCGTGGATTCACTCACTATTGTGATCCATTCCTGTGGGCATGAGGCATCTGAGTGGCACCAACTTTATCAACGAGATCCTAACTTCACCACCCCCTATCAACTCTTGGGTATATGTGTGAATGCCACTAATTTTCACATTTGGGATGGACTGTTATGCCATTTTGGAGGCTCACTACAGTCGGATGGCAAGACATTTTTTCATGGAGAAAACTATGGTCATTCTATAGAAACATTTTTATTGGCCGAAACTTTGGCAGGACTTCAACAAGTATATCCGATCTTGCACTTCCTATGCCATTTCCAAGCCAACCATCAATAAGAAAGGATTATAAACCCCTCTTCCTACTCTCAAGAGGCCTTTAGAATCCATGTTGATGGATTACATGTCTAGCCTTCCATCCACCAAGTAAGGAAATGATTGCATATTTTTGGTGGTTGATCGGTTTTCGAAGATGGCCATTCTCATAGCCTACAAGAAGAGAATCATAGAGGTAGATACTACCAAGCTCTTCTTCGAACGATTGTGGGTCCATTTTGGGATACCACATACTATCATCTTCGATCGGGACAACAAGTTCCTGAACACATTTTGGTTGAGTCTTGGGTCACTATTGGACACCAATATCACTAAATCCATTTCCTTACACCCTCAAACCGATGGCCAAACAGAGGTCATCAATCAGATGATTTTTTACATCCTGCGCATGTATAACTCTAAGCATATGCATACATGGGATGAGAGTCTTCCCTATGTTCAACAAAACTACAACATGACTCTCCATAGCTCCACCAACCATATCCCAATTCAGATGGGGCTGGGATTCCAACCCTTGGGTACCATTGATGTTGCACTACCTCTTGCAACCACACATACAAAATATTCCCATGTTCAGTCTGAGGAAAACAAATCCACCAGATTCATTGAGAAGATTCAACACATTTGCTAACAGGTCCATAAGATTTTGTAGAAAGCCAATGCTAAGTACAAACAATGCCATGATCAACACCATGTACCGCACAAGTTTCAGGTGGGAGACAAGGTCTGGTTACATTTGCAGAAGAACACCTTACAAGGCCCCATATGAATCTCCATCCACTTCTCTATGGGCCTTACACTATCACCAAGGTTGTGGGTGATAATAATTTTGAGCTCAACACTCCCCCCTTCCTGTGAGATCGGAAGAGCGTCGTGTAG
>CBVK0100920685.1:0-40304 GCA_900067695.1 Picea abies | reverse complement strand
CTCTTCCGATCTCACACAAAGAATATAATTCTGTGGTGTTCATTAGTGTTAGCAAAAAGGTTGCAGTCCAAGTTTTATTTAAAGGTAGGAATCTTTTAGTACATGTGTGGCTCATAACCTTTCCATATCTGTACCTTGCCATATCCAACCTTGTCCTAGTCTCATACATGACTAGCTTACTGGCATTAATTCCTATAACAAGTTCTTATCTTTCAATTCTTTGGTTATTACTCCATAACCAAATTAACATGACATTCTACTATGTCAGTGTGTGCATTCATAAGCTAAAAATATTTGAATTAATACATGCCTCCAACCTTTACCACATTCAGTGGTAAGCATTCAATAATATAATCATGTGATTTTATAAAATAACTCTAGCTGAGGAAATTCTTACCTAAATTTCCTTTCAGCAATTATGCAAAAAGTAGTAATAAAAAACTCATACCTACATGACTGCCATTAATAAATTTTATACTACCTGAAAGTCTAATGGTAGTAGAATCTTTGCTTATTTTATCAAACTTATAACCAACACTTCAACTCTCTGTTGCTTCCCTCCTTATGCAACAACATCACCAACAACACTTGAAAACATGCAAGCATTCTTTCCTCTGGCTGACCCAACAAGCCATAACATACTTGCTGCGACATAAATTGCAGCATCTTCTTTCCCATGTGAAAATTTTCCTTGTTGAACCCAGAAGTCTTCAATTCTTCCCGGATTCCTGAATCTTCTTGTGCTCTCATTGTAGTCACTGTACATGACTATTTCTTCCCTGAGCACTTTCGACGCAATGCCCCTACCTCAGTGGGTTTTGCTGACCTCCCGGTCAAAGGATCTTTCAATATTCTGAGTCAAATTGACTCTTCGGGATCATGATTGAACTCAAAATAATTATACACAGGCCCCCTTTTCTTCTGTGTGCAAGTCCTGACAGACCCGTGGGTTATTCCTACGTGCTTCCACAACTCCAAGTTTCAGGCACTAGCCCCTTTTCATTATCCCTTTCCTTCATATGACCTTGGGCTATGACCTAATGGAAAACAGTGATTGCGGGCATGGGCAAGAGTGGTTTTAGACCAACTTATTTTTCTCCCCGCAATTCACCTCTAGTTGCCACGCATCACTTTGTTAAAACCGTGGTATAAATTGCATCCCGCTCTCAGATTTTTAACATCTGAGCAAGTTCTGGCCCCGCAATCCAGCTCGTCCGTCGACCTCCAATCCCTTGGCGATGATCCATGATCAACGACTACTATCTGTCCTCCCTTTTCTACCTTCTTTCCTCCTTCAACATGCGATCCCAGATCTACACGATCTATCGACACGTAGATCCCTTCCAAATCAACGACTACGGTTGATTCCGACTCTCCGACCCTCGGGAGTTTCAACTCTCGACTATCTACTTTTCCATGTATGACAATCTTCCAGAGTGGAAGATATATTGACACCCGTCCTCAACAATCGGACGGTTTTGATGAACTTTGAATCTCCGGCCTTCAGGAGTTCTCACATCTCCACACACACAAATCTTCGGAGTGAATTTCCCCAAAGTGACAGATCTTCAGCCACTCGTTCTATCCAAATCAACGACCAAGATTTACTTCGACTATTTCTTCTCCTCCTTGTCCACAAATTTATGAAGTTGTGGATCTTACGCCACCTGTCCTCCTTGACGATGGACGATCCCAAGTCACTTCGGGACTTTGACAAGTTCACTTCTCCTGTGTACACAAGGGTTAAGTCTCGTCCGCTTACCTCCGAATCCAACGGTTGTTGGTCCTTCGCACTTAGACCTAACAGATGGGATTTGTTCCTCTCCTCTGCAATTCCTTTGTTTTGTTGGACTCTAATCTAATGGTCCAGGCTCCTCCCCACAACTGATCTGATGACTGTTGTCGCTCCTCCTCCTGATCTTTTGACTTCTTTCACCTTGGAATATTTTGTCAGTGTTCAAAGGCTTCAGTTTTTGACCTTTCTCCTGCGAGTCTGCCTCCTAGATCTCATCTTCGCTCTCGTAAGTGTTATCTCTTCTGAGCTTTAGGAGTTAGAATTATTCTGTCTCCCATGCACTCCTTGCATTATCTCTTCTGATCTTTTTGAATTACTCAGTCTCCTAAGGGTCTCGACCCTTCTGTTTCCTTTCAAAGGAAAACTTTGTGTCCTCCTGACAACCTTCTGCTCAAAGCACACCTTCCTGAACGTTTTCTACAGAGTGTTCAACAACTCTGTGAGTATCTTCCTATGATACTCTTCTCCCTGAACTTGACAAAGATTTCTCTTTGTGCACAATTGCACTCACTCGATGCCTACCTGGCAGAGCCCTACATAGTTCTCAGTGACTCTATCTCTCTCTGAACTCAACACAAAGTTCTTCCTGTGCACTCCTTGCAGTTCTACCGATGAAGGTTCAACGGTATCTCTCTTGAGCTTCTCTAAGGTTAAATTACCTCTGTCAACGCACTCCTTGCAGACAAATGTGCACCACTTGCACTCGAAAACTCAAAAAAGAGAAACAATTGAAACTATTCAATACTTCACCAGTTTACACATTCAAACCATGAACAACATATCAAAACATAAACACACTATATGTAGGAAAAACTACTTTTATATTATCTTTGTGAGTGTCTCCTAAGCGCTCTATGAAAATTCGAATTGTTTCTAACACTCGCTGAACTCTACAGACACAACGTGAAGTCAACCGGAATGTGTTAGGCCATCATTCCTTAACAAATACCACAACATTCATAAACCAATCTGATTTACGAAAACGTTCAGATTCCATTTTTTTTCTAAGCTCTTCTCTGCTTTGTAATAATTTTTGGGCACTAGCCACTTTCTCTCAGTCCCCAATCCATGTGATCACGGGCCATGCCCAAGTGCTAGATCACTAGGTGCTTACTTGGGCCTTCAGCTTTGGAAGATTTCAAAGCACCACACAACAATCTCTTAGAGTTCCAAATTAGTGAACTCGCGACGTAGGGAGGATCGACCATCCATGTCTACTCAACATCTGATGGCTGACACTTACTATGGAACCTCGGGTGTTTGAGTTCCAGAACTTCAAATCTTCAGGACTTCAGAGGATTTCACATCTGCACATCCCAAACCGTTAATCTCTGAACATTCCCAATCACCTTTGGTGACATCATTACGTCACATCCCTGAGCGCTCTTCCAATTGTGGGGGCATGCAATGACAGTTTGGAGTAACCTGCCTTTCATCCCTCAATTATTTTCATGTTGACATGTAATCTTTTGGTGAAACCGAGGTTTGGATTGCGGGACTGCCTTGAAGAATTAACTCTCGTGCAACTTGGATCCCCGCTGTTTGAGCCGCCCTGGTTTTTGTTAACCCTTCACAATTTTCATTTTGGATACTTAAAATTCTAAAGATGACCTTTTGATTTCCCCCCCGCCCCCCGAAACTTTGAAAAAAACTCTGCAACCTTGCCGAGTAAGCAGCGATGCTTTTTCTACCCTCAAAACAAGTCCACTTTCATAAGAACGTCGCTCTTTTTGTTTTATTTTGGGATCTCGCAAGTCGAATACTTTAATCCTCGAGTTCACACGTCCCGAGTCATGAAGCGGCGAAGTCGTTTTCAATTTTTGCCTGAGACATTAACTAGGGTAAAATATTTTAACTTATGATTTGACGTCGTTGGGGATTCGCGCCTCGGCGTTCGTCAAACCCAAGTTTTAATTTTTACATCCTCGATAGCCGAGAAGACGAGGTACTTTTGTGATAACCCTGATCAAGGATTAAAGGAAAAAAGCTAACCATGGTTAAATCTGTTCTCGGTGTCTCGCAACTCGGCACTATCTTTTCGTAAGTTACGGCGTCTAAAACCCCGACTCACGAAGTCGCGACGTAATTATAGCAAGATTAATTAGTCGCATAATCTAAGATTTTCTTCCCCTAAATTGAGCCTTAATTATCGCCATCTCGCGGTTTCGCGACTCGGCATACCAATCTCCCAGAAACTTGCCTTCGAAGTTTCGAGTTGCGATATGGCAAATAAATGGATTATATAATTAATGATGCTCCAAAGCACGATTACTGTTAATTAGACCAAAGTCGGTCCTCGCGATCTCGCGATTTGGGGACTCAAAATGTTAAAAGAAAGTCCGTAAAGTAGCGAACAACGAGGAATTAATAAAAGGTGGTAAAATTTGATAAGGCAAAATATATCCCGCGCTCCGAGGCTTGCATGTTTCCCGAGATAGCCATCTCTCTCCCTACTCCGACTGACTGTCAAACCGCCAAACATTGATGACATTAATGAAGAAGTAGAGTGAATCCACGAATAATAAGATCGGATTTTTAAGCAATAAATTTGTTTCTAATTGCGATTTGACAGACTTATTTCGAAAAGTACAGAATTTTCAAACATATACAGGAGTTTCATTTTATTATAATGAAAACATTTTTCATAAGCACGCAGAGCTCATCATTTTCCGAGTGAACTAATTTATGCATGTATACGCAGGTCTATCGCAGAAGGGCGAAAAACCAAGCTTCAGCTATGGCTCCACGGAAAGCAGCAAAGGCGAATGTCGCGGTTGCAGCGCAAGGCTCAGATAATATCTCCGACACTTCGCCCCGGAGTGTCGACTCGGTCCCTAGCTGGTCTTTTGTTTCAGATATTCTACAATTTGAGTTGGTGAATTATTCAGACTCCGACGACAACGAAAGGGACGACCTGAACACCAAATACAAGATAGTTGTGCAATCCGGAATGCACCGGGTAGCAACCAGACCATGGTTGCTCCCATATTATGATATGATCTGATGGGCATTGGATCACATAGACTTACCCACCAGAACTATCATGAACGACCAATGGGTCACAGTCAGGAATTTTAGACCGGAGCACATCCAAACCATGTATAAGCTCCTGACAACATCTGAATACACGTATGATGCTGAATTCTTGGAGGAATTCAAAGAGAAGGAGTGCACTCAATATGAAAAAACCATGCCCAGTTTGATAAAGGATTGGGTTTCGCACTCCGCGAAATTCAGAGCAAATGACCAGGGCGTTTATTCGATCGCTTAGCTGGAGCCACAGTATAAGTATGTGACAATGATGACATGTCGACTATTCGGAAGGGAGGACACATCGCATTTCTACATTGCGTGGGTGCCTCTCATGTTTCGGGCCGCAAAAGGTTGCTCGTTTAATTGGGCAAAGATACTCTCGGATAGTTTGGCCAACCGGGTCACAGAGTATCGGGAGCAGAAGGCAAGCGGGAGACCATCTTCATTTTTCATGTCTGCGTATATCATGGACGCGGTATGTTCCATGACACCATTCCCTTTGATGAGCTGGGCTTGGAATCCAGCCCAAGAAAAACCTGTACATGAGTATCACTACAAACTGTGGGAAAATAAAGCGGACAAATTCATTTACGAAAATTTCAACTGGGTGATGGTGCCCCTACACATCGCCATTTTTGGTCGCCCGCCACCTCGTATCTCAGACAACATTGCTGCAAGTCTGAGTGGTATAGCGGACTGGTACGTAGAAGCAAAGTTTTCCTACTTCAGAGTGTTCGGAGCTGCTATTCCCCCGCTTGCACTACCACTGTTCATCCCCGACAAGCTGGCTTGTCGCGAGATCTCCCAACAAATAGTGATTGGCGGGGTGAGTAAAGAACTCAAAGCATCTTCGAAGAAGGTATGGCCTTTTTTCTCGGTTCGGCTAAATTCTTATTCTTTATTGGATTTCAGGCATGCCAAGGCTGAGGCTGCAGCCCTGGAAGACCTGAGTTTGGTCTCCATTGAGTATAAAAAACATGATCCTCAGAAAATTGTGAGCAACCATTTAGCTAATTGTGGGTTGAAGAGGTTTGAACATGAGTTTTCACCCCCAGATGACATTTTACGAGCGGCGAGGTCTTATGAGGAAGTGCTAGCTCAGATCCGATCTTTAGCACCCGAAGACACAGCCTCTGTATTGAAATTTCAGGAACACAGACGAAGTTGTCTTCCCGCTGTGTTGCGAGGAGTGAGCCCAGGCGTTTCTGAGATGGAACCGAAGGATGTAGAAGGCCCCAAAGATGCAACTCACGGATCGGAAACAAGCCAGGACGAGGGGAAGCAAATGAAGAAGCCCGAAGCAGAGGAACAAAATCCGGAAACTGAGACGAAAACCCCTGAACCTCCGAAGAAGTAGGACCTGGTCATCACCCCAGGAAAGGCAGCGAAACAAATCGGGGAACCCATCACTTCTGTTACCCCCTTGCAGTCAACGCAAGGAAATATAGAAGAAGGATGGATTTTAAATGAGGAACTGAGGCCTATCAGAGAAGAAGAACTTCCTCCAAACGAGTTCTTCTTTGACAAATAAAGGAAAGCGGTGGTGAAAAGGGAATTCTACCAGGAGGGAGAATCGACCGCTAAAAAATTCAAGGTTATGACCGATGGAAAGAACAAAAAGAATGAACAATTCGCCATGGAGATCGCAGGAACGCTAGGAGTGTATGCTTCGACGAATCAATTTTCGGTCAGATTGTTGAAAAACCAACTCAAAAGAAAAAATCGCCTGATCAAGACTCTCGAAGCCAGAGTGGCTTCGGCCACAGAAAACGCTAAAGGTCAGGTGAGCGGGGAGATAGAACTAGCTCGACTAGCTGATAGAAATGAAATAGAAGTGCTCAAAGCCAAGCTGGAGCAAGCACATCTAGTGATCCGAGATGGTTGGATACAGGCAGGTCAACAGAGGACTATGATCGCAGAGTTGCAGGCTTAGGTAGAGGTCGCTGAAAGTAGGGTGATCGATGTCGAGGGGTTTAAATCCCAAGCAATCGAGATTCAGAGTAGGATCTCTTCTGCACAACAGAGTTTGCTAGCCAAAGTTGGAGTGATTCGAGAGGATTGCCTGTTGATGCATCGGATTTCCGAGAACCTGACTGTCAAAGAAAGGAATGCAGAAGCAGCTCGGGTCGCCTTTCAGGAGGTGGTGATAGCCACGAACAACAGAGTTTCGACAGGTTCTTCCGAACTCACCATCTCAGAACAAACTAGAGGTAACATTCTATTGAAGGATTGGGAGCATAATATTTCCCTAGGCAAGGAACAGGCCCAAAAAGTAACCAATTCATTAGAAGAAGCCTTCAATGCTATAGATGGCGAGCTGCTGGGTATGGAAAGTGGAGGCGACGCAGAAACATTAATGCAAATGAATGTAGAACAAATCTCGCTCGATCTGAAAGAGAAGGATGAGAGAGATTCAACCGATAGCTCTCAGATGGACATGGTGGACATGGCTCGAGTTAACAAGCACTTAATCCAACCCAGTGCGCAACTAAGTTCCCTTGACATCGTCGATGCACAAATGGGAGACAAGATGCAACAGTTAGCCCGAGAATGTTACTTTGCCAAGGCCAGCTATCAAGCAGAGCCTTCACAGCTCGTATCTCAGTTTGTAGAAAGATGTATAGCCTGCACTGAATCTGCACGAAGAGAAGCACCTGGCACCAAGTAAAGATAGAGTAGGAGAAATGGAGTGATTGCGCTCCTCTCGGTTATAACCGAATTTGTGTAACCGTTGAGATTCTAACTGATCTGTAAAATTGTATAAATATATCACAGAAAGAAATAAAGAAGGCTGGACCTTTTTGTGTCGATTGTAATTGAGTTTTTGCATTCGAGAAGTTAATATCAACAAATCTGGAGATTCTCGATTCCGTCAAGACTGTGTTACAAGTTTGCTTCTTTATATTTCATGTTTCATTTCATTCCATTATTCATAATTGATGTGCTTTGTTATAATTTAGTACGACCACTACTATAACAAAAGGATTTCTGTTTTCTGTAAGTATTTATTGTCTTTCCTCTGCACCAGCTATCAGCGGGTGTAAGACCAATCTGCACTTTTAGAATTATATATTCTTTGCTATGTCAGTTATTTCCTTACTAATTTTCTCTTCTATTTATATGTGAGTTTTCTCTTTGACAGGAACCTTGCATTATATGCAGCTAAATGTTTTTTCTCTCACCTCACACTTTTTATTAAAATATAATACGGTTACGGGAAAGAGCCTTCAATTTGCATTCCTATTTTATTCTTAAACCGTAAAATTCTCTTTATTTTGACCAAATCAAGACAACGTTTAATCTCTCTTTGAATCCTTTCCTACCCTTACTGTTCCTCCATGACTGTCCCTACACCAACTCAGCCTAATATCAAACCCGGACTATCGAACCAAACACATATTTCTTTAAACCTTTTCGACATAATCCTTAAAACTGCTAATAGCCGGGACGAACTTGAACGTTCATGGGCAGACATTGAACAAGATATAACTACTCAGGAACAGTTGGAAGCTAGACAATGCCAACGTAGAAATCTTCCCTAGTTTCCTTTACCAAAGGTTGACGTTACCCTCTTACCCATATTTCACCTACTTTCGGATGCCTTGACACTGTACTTTTAAGCCTTAAGTACAGACTCAGGAACAACATCTTTCTGGCGCCGTTGCCGGGGAGAGAATTTATGAAATCTTTTCCCTGGGAAAACGACATTTATTTCGTTGAAAGTGTTACTCCTTGATAGTGAACATAGAGTACACACAATTTTAAGGCTTTTTCAATCTTTCACTTGGCGACTCCATGAAAAAAATAAACTGGCATTCGGTAGAAGGAATACCAGACAGAACCCGGATGGTAAGCTGATTACGCCTGTTAATAATCCTGAAAAAATTTTAAAGACTAAAAACCCACTTTTAAAGACTAAATGCCATTCATAACCTTCTACTTCACGCAATCCTCTGTTTGATACCAAAGATCCGACGACAAACTGCTCTGAAGTTAGGAGTGAGATTCATCAGACTTTCCCATCCATACACAAGGGAAAAGGTCCTTTAGAAAGTCCGTCGACAGTTGACATACCAGCTTTTCTTCGACTGAATTTCCCGGTCTCGCCTGTTTCCCCACCAGAATCGATGGCAGCCACCAGAGGAGGTGGTGGAGGTGCTCCTAGAGGAGGAGGTGGAGGTCAAGGGCTTGTCCCTCCTCCCAGAATATTTGCTAAAGTAGCAGCGAGATACGCTCCCCTGGTTTTGCCCGTCCCCCTACATGATCTTCCTGAAAACTACATCAAAAATCTTCCTAAGTTCACTGGGGAGGGAGATCTAACCGCAACCGAGCATATAAATTTCTTTGACCAATTCGCAGACGTCTGTGGTATCGAGCACGAAAATGTCTATTCGAGACTCCTTGTCCAGACCTTTGAAGGACAAGTCCGAACTTGGTTTCGGAGCCTCCCTGCAGCTTCTATCCGGACATATGACGCTTTGGAAGATGCTTTCCTCAGACAATGGGGAGAGTGAAAAGATCACTTATATTACCTTACCGAGTTTGGGTCCCTAAAGAAAAAGAACTCAGAAACAATCATGGAATTTATTCTAAGATTCAACAAACTGTATAATAAGATTCCAGCCGCTGTTAAACCCTCTGAACCCTCAGCCAAAGTAACCTTCGTGGGATCTTTCGAGCCGGATTTCGCACTACTTTTGCGAGAAAGAAGAGGAGCCACCCTAAATAGAATGCAAGATGATGTTGTCGAAATAGAATCTAATATGATGGCTTCAGGTAAATTAAAGGATAAAGTAGAAACAGTCAACCGCGAGAATAGACGCTATAGGGAACCAGTGGGTCCTTCGGGCTCAAATAGATACACTGATGACAGAGTAGATGATATGGCCCGAGTAATTAAAGAACTGTCCAACAAAATCTCTAGGATGGAGTTGGACTAGGTTAAAGCTGATTCTTCTAATAAAAAAGACTTCAGGAGAAACCCAAATCCCCAAAATCAACAGAGACAAATAAAGAACAAAGATCAAAAAATACAAGCTCCACTAAAAAACGAAAAATTTTATAGGATTAAATGACCTCCAAGATTTCGGAGATTCTGAGGATGAAGTCGCGGATTTTGGTGATGACTATTCGCAACCATATCTGACTCGTGAAGACTATGAAAAATCTTTGAATACCCCACAACCGTCTAATGAGGACGAAGAAGGTGATCACACTGATCCCTGTTTATCTCAACTAGAAACATAGATGATAATAGCCGAGTTTCAACCAAAGTACAACCTAAGATCTAAGAGTAATCCCACCTCAACGAATCAACCTAAAAAAATCCTTCAAAAAGGTCAAGCTTATGAACCTCCTTCGGAAGAGACCTTGTTACCCAGCAACAAGACCAAGGTAGCAAGCACTCAAGAGTCCGAGGTGAAAAAAGTTGAAACTCAAACACAAGAAACCGGACCAGTAGATAAAGTTATGTCTTCAACTAGGATCACCAGTGATAAAGCGATCCAGACAAGTAAGTCGGAAAGAAAAAATTCGGAAATCTCAACCAAAGAAACAGACAAGGTAAACACATCTTTCAGTTTTGAAAATGAGTTAAACAAAATTAAGATACCGATTCCTTTGGTAGAATTAGCGAAATATCCCGCTTATCAGAAGTAAATTTCCAAAGCGATGGGTGTCTATGAGCTAGAAAGTCAGTATGATGTTATCAATCTGGAAGATGACAGACCTAACATCACCTTTGGTCCTCATTTGAAGGGTCCAAAGACAACATCGCTCCCTTTTATATCACCCTGAATATACATGATCAGTTGCTGCATAATTGTATGTTAGACTCCGGGGCTTCTCATAATGTTATGCCCAAGATTATAATGGACAAGTTGGGTCTCCAGATCACAAGACCTTATGGAAATATGTACTCTTTCGATTCGAGAAAGGTTAAATGTATGGGAATGATAAAAGATCTGGTAGTTACCCTGGCTCAGGTCCCGGTCAAGAGTATCCTGATGGATGTGGTTATCACAGATATTCCCCCCAAGTATGGCATGCTGTTATCTAGATCATGGGGAGCCAAGCTGGGGAGTTCTCTCCAGTTGGACATGACATATGCCACAATCCCTATTTTTGGTGGTCAGTTCACTCGTTTGTACAGAGAAACAAGATTAGCGTATACAGTCAGTGACCCTCAAAACCCAGATAACTTTCCCATTTACGTTGCAGATCAAGATCTGGGAAATCGCATCTTGTCTTTTGATGATGGTTTGGATGGGTGTCCAAAGGAACTTGATATGAAGCAAGAAGAGACAAGTCATTTGACAGAAGAGCTATGTAATACCGGAGTTTGGAAAATGTATTTCGATGGTGCCTTATGTTCTGAAGGGGCAGGTGTGGGAGTGCTCTTAGTGGCTTCCGAAGGTAAATTCATTGTTCCTTTCTCTTACCGACTACAGTGGGACATAGATTACACTAACAACGTATGCGAATACGAAGCATTGATTTTAGGATTAGAGGCTGCGAAAAGGCTAAATATAAATAACCTGGAAGTTTATGGTGACGCAGAGCTAATAGTTAAACAAATAAACCGATAGTACCTAGCCAAGCATCCCAGACTAAGAACATACAAAAATTGTGCTTGGGATTTGATGGAGAACTTTTTCTCATCTATAAAGGCCCATTTTATCCCTCGCGCAGAGAATCTACATGCTGACGCATTGGCCAAGGCAGATTCAACCTTTTCTCCTCCCACGACCGTCAAACTGAAATATCACATTGAAATCAGATACAAACCCTCTATACCAGATAACATCCGACATTGGAAGGTCTTTGAAGATGACGAACAAATCAACAAATTTCTTATAGCAGTAGGTGAGTTCTCTGAAACTCATCCAGACCAAGAGAATCAAAATGACCCAATATGGATTATGCAAGAAGAGGAAGATCTTGAAACCTTTCGAGAAAAAATAGCGGATCATCGTATGTTGGTCCTTAATAGAAACCAAATTCCGAAAGGCTTAATTCCTTTAGAAAGACTTTTCGATCAGAACGACGTACCTGTGAAATCCACTTTGCAGCCCCAACCAAAAGAAGTGGAGGACTGCAATATAGGAACTGAGAAAGAATCCAGGATAGTAAAGATATCTAAGTTCCTCCCTCCCAAAGTAAAAGTTCAGTACAGAGACTTACTCAGACAGTACAAAGATGTTTTTGCCTGGTCCTATGATGAGCTTAGAACGTATGCCACTTCCATAATTGAGCACAAGATACCTTTGAAGCCCGGGGTCAAACCGTTTAGGCAAAAACTTAGGCAAATTAACCCCATTTTGTTGCCCGTGATTGAAAAGGAAGTTAAGAATCTTTTAAATGTGAAAATAATTGTACCTATGAGGTACTCGGACTGGGTGGAAAATTTGGTCCCGGCCAGGAAAAAGAACGGAGAAATCAGACTGTGTGTGGATTTCCGAAACTTGAATAAGTGTTCTCTCAAGGATAATTATCCGCTCCCCAAAATGGACCACGTCCTAGAAAAGGTAGTGGGAGCAAATCGAATGTCTATGATAGATGGGTTCTCTGGGTATAACCAAATCACCATGAATGAGTAAGACAGAGAAAAAACTGCTTTCACCACACCATGGGGTACATTCATGTATGACAAAATGCCGTTTGGTTTGATGAATGCAGGAGCTACATTCCAGCGAGCTATGGATATTGATTTCGTAGGAGAAAGAGACAAGTTCGTAGTCATCTACCTCGACGATTTGACGGTTTTCTCTAAAAACGATGACGAACATTTGATCCATCTAAAACATACTTTCGAAAAATGTCGCAGGTATGGTTTGTCTTTGAACCCAAAGAAATCACATTTCGCTATGCAGGAAGGTAAGCTTCTAGGGCATATCGTATCTAAGGATGGGATCAAGATTGATCCTAAGAGGATTGAAGCAATAGAAACTATAAATATTCCCAAAAACGTAAAAGAAATTCAATCTTTCTTAGGTACAATAATTTTTTTACGAAGGTTTATCCCCAATTTTGCTGAGATCGTCAAATTGATCACAGGAATGTTGAAGAAAGATAGCAGAGTAAATTGGATGACCGAGGCTAAAGCATCGTTCGTGCATATTAAAAAAGTCATCAGCGAGGCACCTGTGTTAGCAAGCCCAGATTACTTGAAAGATTTCCTCATCTTCTCATTTGCTTCTGAACATATTATCGCCACGGTACTCCTGCAAAAGGATGACGAAGGCTTCGAACGACCGATCGCATTTTTTAGCAAGAGCCTTAGAGACGCCGAACTAAAGTATGACATAATAGAAAAAAAGGTGTACGCAATGTTGAAAGCGCTAAAAGCATTCAAAACCTATGTACTGCATTAAAAAATTATCGCGTGCGTGCCAACCAGTGCTGTGAAAGATATATTGGTACAGCCAGATAGTGACGGAAAACGAGGGCGCTGGCTCGCTAAAATACAAGAATTCGATCTGGAAGTCAAGCCGACTAAATTAATAAAGGGGCAGGGTCTGGCCAAACTCTTGGCTGAGTCGAATATTAGAGCTCTTGATATTAATTGCCTCCAAGGAGAGGATGGAGACGCACACCTGCATGAGCCAGATGACCAGACAGATCCAAGCAAGGTCGACGAAAAGTTCATATCGTCAGGCTGGTATAAAGACATAGTGTTCTACTTGTTAAACTTGAAATGTCCAAATGAACTATCACCAGCCAAATGAAGAACTTTAAAACTCCATGCTGTAAAATATTGCATCGCCGAAAATCAGCTATACTGGAAGGATCCACTCGAGTTCTTACTAGTCTGTTTGGTTGAGTCGGAAACTCCACAGGTTATAGAAGAATTTCATGAAGGAGTCTGTGGAGGACACCATGCATGGAGAGCCACAACCTACAAGATCTTGAGGGCCGGTTACTATTGGCCGAAACTATTTTTGGATGTCAATGCCAAGGTGCGTGCTTGCAACTCGTGTCAAATATTCGCTGGTAAACAGAAACTCCCCGCACTACCACTCGTTCCAGTCAAAACTGAAGCTCCATTTCAACAATGGGGTCTAGACTTTATAGGGGAAATTAATCCCCACTCTAGCACTCAACATAAATGGATTCTAACAACTACGGATTATTTTACTAAGTGGGTGGAAGCCATTCCAACCAAAAGGGCAACAAACTCAGTGGTAATTGATTTCTTGGAGGACAATATCTTGTCAAGATTTGGGTGTCCCCGAAAAATAGTTACCGATAATGCCCAAGCCTTCAAATCTATGGCCATGATCAGATTCTGTCAGAAGTATAATATCGTTCTCGGCCATTCCACTGCATATTACCCTCAGGGGAATGGATTGGCCGAATCATCTAACAAGAGTCTGGTGAACATAATCAAGAAAGTACTGGATGAAAATAAAAGGTCTTGGCATGTGCACTTGAAATACACATTATGGGAAAACCGCATCAACACTAAAAGGTCTATCGACATTTCGCCTTTTCAAATGGTCTATGGCATAGATGTTGTTCTACCTATAAACCTAGCATTACCAGTGATGAAGTTATGGCAGGATCAAAACGAAGAACCCAATCATGTAACCAGGAGAATTAATCAGCTAATCGAGGTTCAACAACATAGAGTGGAAGTCGATGATAAAATGCAAAAGTACCAAGATGATATCAAAGCTTTGTTCGATCTCAAGGCAAAAGAAAGGGAATTCCTTCCAGGTGACTTGGTACTAAGATGGAATGCAAGAAAAGAGGAAGCCGCGAAACATGGTAAATTTGACCACGTCTGGTATGGACCATTCAGGGTCTCTGCCCCAGAGGGGAAGAATTCCTTCCTGTTGGAGAACATTGACAGATAAGTCCTCAACGCCCCTGTCAACGGGCGATATCTGAAACATTACATGACATAACAGTTGAAAAAAAAAATAAAAAAAAATAAATAAATAAAATCGTAAATAAATAAATTTTATGTTTTGTACATACATATATTTTCATTTGAACATTTACTTTAAATTTTCAGTTTTTTGTTCCTAAACTCTCGAAACTGTTCCAATAAGATTCGCATTTGCTTTTCACAGGATTCCAGCTGCAGACGAAACTAGCAGGAAAAGTAATTTGCAGGTCGGTGTCAGAAATAGAGCGTCATAAAACAGGTGATACCTAAAATAGTTTCGTATTGCGCAAAGAAAATGAAATAAAAAGGTAAAAAGAAACTTTCTCAAAAATATATGTTATAAAATACTGTTAAGGGAAATCAAGGTAACATCTTTCAAACGACAATACAAAATGTTAGACAGGAGGATCATTGCTTGGTTTGATAATTTTTGTTTTAAAATAAGTTGAACGATACATTAAATAAAAAATGGGCAGTTGAAATAAACTATCCCCGAAGTTATCTACAAGAGTCAGTCTTGAGTTGTTTCAACCCCCATTTTTTCAGTCAATAAATCGTTGCTTTGTATCCTGTCTATCTTCGGGTCTAACTTTTAGCAAGTCACCATCTTCCAGAGTTATTGCGAAGGGATAAAAGTATTTCATTTTAAACCTCAGGGGTTTCAAAATAGATCTTGATAGGAAAGATGGTCTTCACAACTAGTTGATCTCCTGCTAAGAGAAGGAACGTTTATGGCGATCTTAACTTCCCTAGGTTTTTCAACAGCATCGGAAGAATCAAATCTTGCTCAAATGGGATGTCCATTAAAAAAAATTTAATTTCCTTTTTTCCCTAAGAACAAAGGTGTTGTGAAGGTCAAAGGAGGCTTGGTACCAAGTAATTAAAATGAGTTGACAGACCTCTGATGCAAAATACTACACAGATATCAGCCCTGATACAAACTGATTGCCCCCATCTTCGTGCCTTAAAAGTAAATTATAAGACAGGTGGTGAAAGGAAATTCATAAATGATTGCCCCCGCCTAGTCCAGGAAGACGATGAAAGGAAATTCAGAAATAATTGCCCTCGTCTCAGCATTTAAATGCATAAATATTTTCCGAAGTGGTGAAAGGAAATTCAGTGAAAGGGGCCAGACAACTTCACCGGGGTACTGAACATGCTCGCTGGCAGTGAAGCAATGTATGAGATATCTGTAAGGCTGTTATACATGAATAACACTCTACTCTAGTAACCAATGCTTTCTTAAAACCTGATCAACACCCAAAATTCAGACGGGACTTCCCGATTTAAAAATATATAATCTCATTCTTTTGATGCAAGCTGAGAATCACAAGATCTGTTGAATCTCCTAGGGTCCTTTCGACTGTCTTAAAACATACCCAAAGTTAGTAGTGGGAAAGGGAAATTTGTGAAAGGGACTACAGCTGTGTTTAGAAAGAATATCTGATTTTGAAAAAACCTCTCAAGGTAAAGATCTAAGTCTTTCCCCCCCTCTGATCCTTTTTCCTTGGAATATTTCTGCCTTTTTTAGCTTATGACTCCATTTACCCAATATTGGCACGTGGTCTACTATTCTTACCGCCTCATAGGAAGGCGGGATCCCTAGTTGGAGCCTATGTTGGAGCCGCCCTGGTTTTTGTTAACCCTTCACAATTTTCATTTTGGATACTTAAAATTCTAAAGATGACCTTTTGATTCCCCCCCCCGGAAACTTTGAAAAAAACTCTGCAACCTTGCCGAGTAAGCAACGATGCTTTTTCTACCCTCAAAACAAGTCCACTTTCGTAAGAACGTCGCTCTTTTTGTTTTATTTCGGGATCTCGCAAGTCGAATAATTTAATCCTCGAGTTCACACGTCCCGAGTCACGAAGCGACGAAGTCGTTTTCAATTTTCGCCCGAGACATTAACTAGGGTAAAATCTTTTAACTCATGATTTGACGTCGTCGGGGTTTCGCGCCTCGGTGTTCGTCAAACCCAAGTTTTTATTTTTACAGCCCCGATAGCCGAGAACACGAGGTACTTTTGTGATAACCCTGGTCAAGGATTAAAGGCAAAAAGCTAACCATGGTTAAATCTGTTCTCGGCGTCTCGCCACTCGGCACTATCTTTTTTAAAGTTACGGCGTCTAAAACCCCGACTCACGAAGTCGCGACGTAATTATAGCAAGATTAATTAGTCGCCTAATCTAAGATTTTCTTCCCCTAAATTGAGCCTTAATTATCGCCATCTCGCGGTTTTGCGACTCGGCATACCAATCTCCCAGAAATTTGCCTTCGAAGTTCCGAGTTGCGATATGTCAAATAAATGGATTATATAATTAATGATGCTCCAAAGCACGATTACTGTTAATTAGACCAAAGTCGGTCCTCGCGATCTCGCGAGTTGGGGACTCAAAATGTTAAAAGAAAGTCCGCGAAGTAGCGAGCAACGAGGAATTAATAAAAGGTGGTAAAATTTGATAAGGCAAAATATATCCCGCGCCCCGAGGCTTGCATGTTTCTCGAGATATCCATCTCTCTCCCTACTCCGACTGATTGTCAAACCGCCAAACATTGATGACATTAATGAAGAAGTAGAGTGAATCCACGAATAATAAGATCGGATTTTTACGCAATAAATTTGTTTCTAATTGCGATTTGACATACTTATTTCGAAAAATACATAATTTTCAAACATATACAGGAGTTTCATTTTATTATAATGAAAACATTTTTCATAAGCACGCAGAGCTCGTCATTTTACGAGTGAACTAATTTCTGCATGTATATGTAGGTCTATCGTAGAAGGGAGAAAAAGCAAGCTTCAGCTATGGCTCCATGGAAAGCAGCAAAGGCGAATGTCGAGGTTGCAGCGCAAGGCTCAGATAATATCTCCGACACTTCACCCCGGAGTGTCGACTCGGTCCCTAGCTGATTGTTTGTTTCAGATATTCTACAATCTGAGTTGGTGAATTATTCAGACTCCGACGACAACGAAAGGGACGACCTGAACACCAAATACAATATAGTTGTGCAATCTGGAATGCACCGGGTAGCAAACAGACCACGGTTGCTCCCATATTATGATATGATCCGATGGGCGTTGGATCACATAGACTTACCCACCAGAACTATCATGAACGACCAACGGGTCACAGTCGATACTTTTAGACCGGAGCACATCCAAACCATGTATAAGCTCCCGACAACATTTGAATACACGTATGATGATGAATTCATGGAGGAATTCAAAGAGAAAGAGTGCACTCAATATGACAAAACCATGCCCGGTTTGATAAAGGATTGGGTTTCGCGCTCCGCGAAATTCAGAGAAAATGACCAGGGCGTTTATTCGATCGCTTCGCTGGAGCCACAGTATAAGTATGTGGCAATGATGACATGCTGGCTATTTGTAAGGGAGGACACATCGAATTTCTACATTGCGTGGGTGCCTCTCATGTTTCGGGCTGCAGAAGGTTGCTCGTTTAATTGGGTAAAGATACTCTCGGACAATTTGGCCAACCGGGTCACAGAGTATCGGGAGTAGAAGGAAAGCAGGAGACCGTCTTCATTTTTCATGTTTGCGTATATCATGGACGCGGTATGTTCCATGACACCATTCCCTTTGATGAGCTGGGCTTGGAATCCAGCCCAAGAAAAACCTGTACATGAGTATCACGACAAACTGTGGGAAAATAAAGCGGACAAATTCATTTACGAAATTTTCAACTGGGTGATGGTGCCCCTGCACATAGCCATTTTTGGTCGCCCGCCACCTCGTATCTCGGACAACATTGCTGCAAGTCTGAGTGGTATAGAGGACGGGTACGTAGAAGCATATTTTTCCTACTTCGGAGTGTTCAGAGCTGTTGTTCCCCCGCTTGCACTACCACTGTTCATCCCCGAAAAGCTGGCTTGTCGCAAGATCACCCGACAAACAGTGATTGGCGGGGTGAGTAAAGAACTCAAATCATCTTTGAAGAAGGTATGGCCTTTTTTCCCGGTTCGGCTAAATTCTTATTCTTTATTGGATTTCGGGCATGCCAAAGTTGAGGCTGCAGCCCTGGAAGACCTGAGTTTGGTCTCCATTGAGTATAAAAAACATGATCCTCAGAAAATTGTGAGCAACCATTTAGCTAATTGTGGGTTGAAGAGGTTTGAACACGAGTTTTCACCCCCGGATGACATTTTCCGAGCGGCGAGGTCTTATGAGGAAGTGCTAGCTCGGATCCGATCTTTAGCACCCGAAGACACAACCTCTGTATTGAAATTTTAGGAACACAAACGAAGTTGTCTTCCCGCTGTGTTGCGAGGAGTGAGCCCGGGCATTTCTGAGACGGAACCGAAGGATGCTGAAGGCCCCAAAGATGCAACTCCCGGCTCAGAAACAAGCCAGGACGAGGGGAAGCAAATGAAGAAGCCTGAAGCAGAGGAACAGAATCCAGAAACTGAGACGAAGACCCCTAAACCTCCGAAGAAGCAAGACCCGGTCATCACCCCTGGAAAGGCAGCGAAATAAATCGGGGAACCCATCACTTCTGTTACCCCCTTGCAGTCAACGCAAGGAAATATAGAAGAAGGGTGGATTTTAAATGAGGAACTGAGGCCTATCAGAGCAGAAGAACTTCCTCCTAATGAGTTCTTCTTTGACAAAAAAAGGAAAGTGGTGGTGAAAAGGGAATTCTACCAGGAGGGAGAATCGACCACTAAAAAATTCATGGTTATGACCGATGGAAAGAACAAAAAGAATGAAAAATTCACCACGGATATCGCAGGAACGCTAGGAGCGTATGCTTAGGCGAATCAATTTTTGGTCAGATTGTTGAAAAACCAGCTCAAAAGAAAAAATCGCCTGATCAAGACTCTCGAAGCCAGAGTGGTTTCGGCCACAGAAAACGCTAAAGGTCAGGTGAGCGGGGAGATAGAACTGACTCGACTAGCTGATAGAAATGAAATAGAAGTGCTCAAAGCCAAGCTGGAGCAAGAACATCTAGTGATCCGAGATGGTCAGATACAGGCAGGTCAACAGAGGACTATGATCGCAGAGTTGCAGTCTCAGGTAGAGGTCGCTGAAAGCAGGGTGATCGATGTCGAGGGGTTTAAATCCCAAGCAATCAAGATTCAGAGCAGGATCTCGTCTGCACAACAGAGTTTGCTAGCCAAAGTGGGAGTGATTCGAGAGGATTTCCTGTTGATGCATCGGATTTCTGAGAACCTGACTGTCAGAGAAAGGAATGCAGAAGCGGCTCGGGTCGCCTTTCAGGAGGCGGTGATAGCCATGAACAACAGAGTTTCGGCAGGTTCTCCCGAACTCACCATCTCAGAAAAAACTAGAGGTAACATTCTGTTGAAGGATTGGGAGCATAATATTTCCCTAGGAAAGGAACATGCCCAAAAAGTAACCAATTCATTAGAAGAAGCCTTCAATGCTATAGATGGCGAGCTGCTGGGTATGGAAAGTGGAGCTGACGCAGAAACATTAATGCAAATGAATGTATAATAGATCTCGCTCGATCTGAAAAAGAAGGATGAGAGAGATTCGATCGATATCTCTCAGATGGACAGGGTGGACATGGATCGAGTTAACAAGCACTTAATCCAACCTAGCGCGCAACTAAGTTCCCTCGACATCGTCGATGCACAAATGGGAGACAAGATGCAATAGTTAGCCCGAGAATGTTACTTCGCTGAGGCCAGCTGTCAAGCAGAGCCTTCACAACTCGTATCTCAGTTTGTAGAAAGATGTATAGCCTACATTGAATCTGCATGAAGGCAAGCACCTGGCACCAAGTAAAGATAGAGTAGGAGAAAGGGAGCGATTGCGTTCCTCTCGGTTGTAACCGAATTTTTGTAACCATTGAGATTCTAACTGATCTGTAAAATTGTATAAATATATCACAGAAAGAAATAAAGAAGGCTGGACCTTTTTGTGTCGATTGTAATAGAGTGTTTGCATTCGAGAAGTTAATATCAACAAATCTGTAGATTCTCAATTCCGTCAAGACTGTGTTACAAGTTTGCTTCTTTATATTTCATGTTTCATTTCATTCCATTATTCATAATTGATGTGCTTTGTTATAATTTAGTACAACCAGTACTATAACAAAAGGATTTATGTTTTCTGTAAGTATTTATTGTCTTTCCTCTGCACCAGCTATCAACGGGTGTAAGCCCAATCTACACTTTCAGAATTATATATTCTTTGCTATGTCAGTTATTTCCTTACTAATTTCCTCTTCTGTTTATATGTGAGTTTTCTCTTTGACAGGAACCTTGCATTATATGCAACTAAATGTTTTGTCTCTCACCTCACACTTTTTATTAAAATATAATACGGTTACGGGAAAGAGCCTTCAATTTGCATTCCTATTTTATTCTTAAACCGTAAAATTCTCTTTATTTCGACCAAATCGAGACAGCGTTTAATCTCTTTTTGAATCCTTTCCTACCCTTACTGTTCCTCCATGATTGTCCCTGCACCAACTCAGCCTAATATCGAACCCGGACTATCGAACCAAATACATATTGCTTTAAACCTTTTCGACATAATCCTTAAAACTGCTAATAGCCGGGACAAACTTGAACGTTCATGGGCAGCCATTGAACAAGATATAACTACTCAGGAACAATTGGAAGCTAGACAAAGCCAACGTAGAAATCTTCCCTAGTTTCCTTTAACGAAGGTTGACGTTACCCTCTTACCCATCTTTCACCTACTTTCGGATGCCTTGACACTTTACTTTTAAGCCTTAAGTACAGACTCAGGAACAACACCCGCAATGGCTTCTGGCCGTTGATCTTGATGTATTGTGATCAACGCCACTATGGGTCCTCCGACCTTTAACTACAGTAAGTAACCTTGGGTCCCACTAACCATGCTCATACGGAGTGCCACGTGGTAGAATACTAGCGAATAAATCGTGGCCCAATCAGATGGGTGTCACACGTCACGTTCCATATGGATTTTTAACTTTCCACGGGTTTAGAACCCACTTATACATGGCACACAACCCATGTGTCCACGTCAAACCAAGTGGCGTCATCATGACACACTACTTCGGTTCTTGGCTTGATCTAACGGTAAGATTTTTCCAAGATCTACAGTGTAGATTTCCTCTAAGACTTTAGAGCTTCGGGCTTTGGAAGTTTGTGCATCAGAATTCCTGAAGTCATGAAGTCTGAAGGGCTTCCGAGTTAACTCTTCTGCACCTTCCCTAGATCTGACGGTCGTAAGGGATTTCCCTTCCTTCCGAACAGATCCTACGACGCAGAACAAACTCTGTTACTCTGCAGATTTCCAAATGAATTCACGACTAATTTCCTCACAACATTACTAGATTTGACGCTCGTGAAGGATTCTCCTTCTCTCGAACATATCCCAAGGTCCACATTACTCTGCAGCCCAATACCACTTCTGTCATGGTTTTACGACACCACTACTCCTCTTGAGCTTCATAAAACAACCAAGGTAACTTCTTGGCACTCAGGAAGGTTATGAGGTTCAAAATTGGTCCTCCAGACACAATTTCCTCTTCAAATCTTGGGTCCAATGACCACTTATCCAACCCATTCAGGATCAATGTTTGAAATCTTGGCTCTGAACTTGAATTTTGTCTATTTTGACAATAATTCTTTTCCGAAACTTTTGCTTCAACTACCACTAACATAGCCCATCCAGGCCCAATGTTGAAACCATGCCTCTGATACCAATTTGTAACACCCCCAACCTTCCAACATGATCGACAATGCCACTACTCAGCTTTGACTTAGCTATGATACCAAACTGTAACATCCCCAACCATTCAACAGGCCGAGTAACACTACCACGTTGAACATTCACATATAAATATATAACATGCATTTTAATCGAAATAAAACACATAACACAGAGCTACTGCTACCATACATATTCAAATGTAATAGAAAATAATTCATTTAAGCAACATAATACATGATAACATTCAAGCATCACAAGCATGAATAAAATAAAATTAAGCACATAAATGATACTTTTCTTTCAACTAGAATAACACCATCAACTGTGTACAGAACTTCCACGAACCTCCCATCCATAGACCATGCTACTCATCACGCTCAGCAGTGGGTCACCCCTGAGCTGGGACTAAGCTCCACCCAGGGCAAGGGAATCCTAAGCTAGGCAAGGTCAATAGGAAAGTCACACAGTTAAAGAGGAAGGATTCTCTCCCAGGAGCCACTTATGCCGACTAATCACAAACTCTCATTCCCCACATGCCTGTCCTACCCCAGGAGTATAAACCTTCACTGTCACACAGTCCATCGACAGCTTCACCTCCCTTGCCTTGGGCTTCAGCAACAGGCCAGACCAAAATTCTCAGATCTTTGTAGCAACTATAGGACCCCTTCCAGGAGAATTCACTTCCACAACACACTCTCTCACCTGGAGAGACTTGCCCACATGCCTGACAACCTGCCTCTTCAACCACAACCACCTCCCTCAACTGGAGAGAGTGTTGCACATAGGCCTCACAACTTGCTTCTTCAACTCTGTTCCAGCACAAGGAGGACAACAACAAGGCTCAATAAGGAACATATGACAGAAACAAACCACACTCAGCCGAGGAACTGCATGGCCACAACAACCAACATTTATGACACACACGACACAGACAAATACGAGGTTCTTAGGCTTCACAAAAGATGCGGCTCATCCCACAGTTTCTCACTGGGTTCAGATAGAGGATGGGAGAATGGACAACAAACAACCTTCCCGTGAGGGTTTCCTTCACTGTGCGCGGGTATATAGAGGGAGACACAGAGGCAAAATGGTTTAGATTCCCAGATCCCCGTGAACTCAAGCGAAGGATGACAGAATGAGAGAGATAACCCCCAACATGACTAACTTCTTCAGCTTTAACTGCATGCACCCAGGTAGACACCTGTCTTCCTGGAGTTGCATGCACTCCATTTTTCATATGTTCACTTTCCAAGAACTTAGGACAACACTTGGTCAATTGACCACCTTATCCTTTTAGGAAATAATAATAAATTATTATCCCCTCTAGAGGTAAGCCCCCCTAACTTAGCCCCCTAGGCCCAAACACTTAGCCTCCTCCCTTACCCAACCTTGTAGAAACTTAGTCCCCCATCACTCTGTCTTCATGATCGATCTACACACAACGATGTTTTTATATTAAAAAAGTGCATAATTACATGTACAAAACAAGCTCCTGGCCTTTAACACCTAGGCTCCCTGACCTACTTGCACATAAGCTTACCAGCTTATAATTGCTCGGCTCACCAACCTACAAAATATGTTTACAATAAATAGATATAAATGGGGCTCATCCTTGGGGTATTACAAATGGGAAGCCGAAGAAGGACACTGGAAAGTGGTGCGATTTCCACAAAATCCCTTAGCATAACACCGATGAATGTCTCTCAAAACATTAATTGGTGGTCGAGATCAAAGAAAAAGAGTCAAACCATCACTTGAACTCCGATTCAGAAAACAATAAAAGGAAACATATCATTGATTCAGAACTCACTGCTACCATTGTGACCAAAAAAATCCAACTAGAAGAACCAAAGGATCCTGAGGAGGGGGGACACCTCTTCCATTCATAGATGTGGGTGAAGGGGACCCCACTACATTTCATTGTTGATAGTGGAAGCCAAAAGAACCTAATATCAACATAGGTCATCAAGAAGTTGGCTTTTCTGACAACACCACACCCACAACCATACAACATCGAGTGGCTTCACGAGGGACAATATCTTTGTGTCAACCAACAATGCCACTTGTCCTACGATATCAAGCCCTTCAAGGATGAGGTATTGTGTGATGTTTCCCGACTAGAAGTTTGTGTTGTTTTTTTAGGACAACCATATAAGTGGAAGTGTCATGATATTTATGAGTCTTGACCCTGTAGTGTCATCATTACTTTAGGGGGTCAGCTCTATAGCGTACCAGAGGTAGTTATGACTACTATCACAGTGAAACAGTGCCACAAAGTAATCTCTCATGCCACAAAGTTTAGCCTCTTCACAATCCCGTTAGAAGGTGAAGAGAAGGACACTAAAACCACTATAGCCTTAGTCCAAGACCTTTCTATCCAACGAAAGTGGGTCAACAAGATTGTAGAAGAGCACAAATATATTATTGCTTCGCCTACAGGGGTGCCTCAACATTGCCCAATCAAGCAAAGTTATAACAAATCCCTTCATAGCTCTAATGACCACAACCCTTTTTTGGTGTGCTTGGGGTTTTAATAATTATCCCCCATTGATATAATTCCTCATGGTGCATCTTCACTAAAAGAGTCCTTCCAAAATCAGGTAGATCATGTATATTGGGTGAATGGATCCAACCTCTCCAACAAGAGGTTCATGACATCCTTCAACAAGCTAAGTAGGATAGCTCCTTCAACAAGGAAAGTGGATCACCAAGGTTCAGATTCAAAAACATATTCCCCATCTCCCATGGGAAATTCATGCAATGGGTACCATTTATTCCTAAGGGGGGAGGAATTATCCAAGTGGATATCAATGGTCACCCACCTATTCCACCGTCGCAAAACATAGTTTTCCACCTTGGTAGTTTTTCTGCAGTTTTTTGGGTCTTGAACTTTCAAGGTTGCTTTGAATTCCTAAATGACATTTTCTATATATTGGACCATTCATAATGTTTACTCCTTGTATATACCTTTCCAATAGTATACCGAGCACCCCAAACAAAGATCGTATGCAAAATTTACGCCCTCAGGAAGTTGATGTATCAACTACCCCCATCGGGGCCCACAAACCTTTTGGTGTTTCATATTTTGGGGTTATGTTTTTGGATGTTTCGAGTTTTCTCAATAATGATTTATACTAAAAAGGCCTTCCGAGCCTCATTGTAAACACATCTTCTTGCGAATGAGCGTAGCCCTCACATCTCTTCTCAAAGATAAGCTACCATCATTCTAGCGAGTTCATTTTGCTCTGCATTTTTCTTACAATTCCTGTATATCTCGTTCATCAATAGAAATTGTGTATTACTGTATCTCTGTGTTTCTTGCAATATCTCTATGTGTTTCCTTATTATATATCATCCTTCATTTTGTTCTCAGCAAAATCCAAATCAATTATAATCATAATATCGCCAACTCATACAAAATAATCAACATGATAACTATCACACATCATCATGAGAATACAACATCATTGTCATCACCACATGCACATGCATGTCATCATAAAACATCTTGTTATAAAATAATTCCATGCAATTACATCATGTCATCACATGAGAAGATATTATCATAAGAACATAACCTCAATATTTCTTTACCAAAGATATAACATTGCATCAACATAATAAATGGAACCACATATTAATATAACATCATGAACTTGATAATCATCTCAACAGATATCACATGTAGAGAAATATAAACATCATGAACGTTCTCATCATGATTCATCAAAAAAATAAAATTTATTAGTATGCATAAATAAATAATGAACACCAACTTTTATATCTAATACGAGAAATATCATCAAAGAATCCATCCTACATGGATCTACTTGCTTAAGTTCGTCAAATCAAGCTAACTCTACAAAGTATCATTAGTACTATGAGTACCATGTGATCATCTAGATATCAATTGTTTCTCGATTATCATTTCCTCTTCTTTCAACAAGAAGGTTGACAAATTGCGGGATATATATAGTCACCCTATCAGTGTGCTAAAATTTTCATATATTTTCTTTGCTTGAATACATTATTGAATTTCATATAAACGCCATCATCTAGAGTCACAATCTTTATTTATGTATTCTTTCCTGCCTAGGGAAGTTAGGTGAAATTTAGCACTAAGTTATCATTGGCCTTACTAACATGCCATAATTCGCCAATATCTAAATTTTTGGTTTTGTATATCTTTGATCATTACCTAAGGTTCTTACGTCACTTTACATCTAGAGTTTATTCATTCAAGGACCACTATACCAATAGCATGAAGGAACAATTAATCCCTAGTGATTTATTCCATCACCTAGAAATTATAATTATTCACCCTCAGAAGAATTAATTCATCTAATCCAATACATAACTAGTCATTGGAAGACAAGCTTCCTACTCTTCATGTTAGGTGTTCGCTCATCATTCTTAAAGACTCAACCTATCACATAGTCCATTTCCTTTGCCAAAAAGTACCCTCACTAATTAAAAGGGTTCTAGTTCATAACTTCCTATCTTGACACTTTTAAATTATATAGGTCATCACTATGATCCTTACCAATCATCCCTTTTCTCCATGCATGTTGCTCAATCCACTCATCAATATCCTTAAGAGAGATTTCCACTTGGGTGAGACATCCTTTCATCATCATTTCATAAATTTTCCTTAGGTTTTATTACCTTTTCATAGTTCCGTTTAACACTTCAATGCTATCTATTAGGTATACACCTTAAGGGAGTTATCTGATCTTTAATTAACTACTCTAATCCAAACAATTCCATATTGTTTCTATTTAAATTGGGCACCCTACTTAACTATCACTAATATTTGACTTGTTAGGAAAATACTTCCTTTATGCTAAGGTGTTTATCCCCATTTTACATAATTTCCAACTTGTCTACTTTATTTCCATATTACATGTACTCATGGGTTTATTATATCTTTAATGTTATGCCACCATTGATCTAGGAGGATTCAAGAATTCTCACAAAGGTCCAGGAGGATCTAGAATGCTCATAAAGGTCCATGAGGATCCATAAAATCTCAAAATTTGACCATATCAAATTCTCTTGAAAAGGGAATCATTATGTAGATCTCAACGATATCTTTCCAACGATGCAAAAATCGGCTGAAATGGAGTTTGTATGCAAAAGTTATGGATGGTCAAAGTTCAGGTCAAAATATGGAAACCGTCAAAGTAAAAGGGACACATGCATGCCCGTACAACTCAAGATGACGTTAGCATGACACAGAGAGATGTCAACAAGGTGACATGGCAGCATGACAGTGTGCCACATGTCACCCATATATGGACTTTTCAAGGGTCCATTTGCACTAATAAAATTTTGAATCGTGTCATCTATACGGATGACGTGGCAGTGCGTACGATGACTTGGCAGGAAGATAGGTGGACTAGTAATAGAACGACATGTGGAAATCCATACACACAAGTGGTATATATGTCAGTAGGTGACATGGCAATCCATATTCACATGTGGTAGGTACAGTTGGCATAGACCAATGGTAAGCTTCCATGTGGGCTAATCAAATGGCGCCACGTGGCACCTTCTGGAAGGCCAAGTTGGCTTAAGGATCAAAATGGTTATGGCTCAGTGGATTTGAAACTCCGACCTCCGTGGGAATCTTCCAGGAATATTTCAATATTCCAACGTCTTAACCACTATCTACTAACCAACATTCCACATATAGGACTTGTTATAACCAAATGGGTTATATTGTATTTATTATAATGATGATGTCAACACATAGTGCGGGGTATGGTTTTGGTTCACGACCCTATTTCTGGGAACAAATATTGATATAGACAAACATTCCAAGGTGTTCATGGATCCCGAGACCTGGGTACTATACATATTGCATAGATTTGTGTGTAAGGAGAAGAGCCTAATTTGGTATTGTCTTGATATGCATTCCATGAGGTATATTGTCCAAAGATAAGCATGTTTATACTCATTTTTCTCGTTTTTCCAAGAAAAGTTCAATGGTGATGTCGTTTTTGTGCTAAGAGGTCATTTGTAAAAGTATTAGTCTATATTTCCATTAATGAGCGTCATAGTGCATCATTTGGTGTGTAAAGAGGGTAAAATTGAGCCAATTCATAATACGATCGACTTTATACTCAATTTTCTCATAATTTAATAAGGAATTCAATGGTAAACTCATTTTCTGAGTTTGAGAAATGGAATTAAAGAGAGTCCATAAAATTGGCTTTTGTAAGTCCATATTGTAATGAAATTTGACATTTTGGGATTATTAGAAGTAATCTCACAGTCTGAAGGGAACTTGGAAATGAAGTAAAATATTTCATCAAAATTGTATAACTTGATTTCTTTTGTTTTCTATTGTGTTATCTCATAAATCTTCAAATTGATCATTAGTTTATGAGATTTTGGATAAGAAGCACAACATCATTTTTATGCAAATCACCTCAATACGATCAAGAATTAATCTAATATGTATGTTTTAAAGGAATAAGTGGTATCTAAGGATTTTCAGATCAAGTGGTATCGGATCTAGTTTTGACGTGTATTTGCAAGTTGTTGATGTGATAATATCCAAGAATTAAGTTGGTGAAGGTTTTGAAGACTCTAATTGAGAAGAAAAAATGAGTAAATCCCTCATGAAGTTAAGGCTGCAAAAGAACATTAACCAACATATTCATAAGGATAATTCTAAATTAAGGATGGAATTTCAAACTCTTGAGGAAGAGAAGAAGAAGCTGCAAGATCAAATGATATGTCATGAGGAATTTCATAGAGGTATTTTTCATGAGTTGGAAAGGAAGTTGCAGACCAAGGATAAGGTATTGGCACCATCAACATCAATCCATGAGGATTGACAAGTTGTGAATGTAAAGTCTCTTATGCAAGAGAAACTAACTCCTTCAAAAGGCGTGATCGAGAAAGATGAATCATATTATTCATTTTCCTTTCAAGATGGATAATGATCGAGGACAACTGAAGCAAGGAGAACTTCATGTGAAGAGGTCCTTCATAAGCAATTAGTCTTACCTTCCATCCAGAGAAAGGTAAAATACATAAGACATCTCTAGAGAAAGATGTGCATTCTAAAGGGGGAATGAAGACAATTCCCATTGGTAAATGGTCTATGTATCCATGTGCTTTTTGTGGAACTAGTAAGCATGGCATGGAGAAATGTTGAAGAAGACATTCTGTGCAAGATAATACATCCAAGAAGAAGGCTAAAGGTAGAGGTCATTTCTCAAAGAAAAGGAAAAGGGGGAATGACAAGAAGGGATCGTGGTTCCAATATGGGAACAAGACTCTCTGCTCTTATTGTGGTAAGAGTGGACATCAGATCGAGACGTGTTGGACACTTTATCCACACTTATTTCTGAAGCAGAACCAGAAAGATGTAAAGGCACTTGCAAGAAGACAAGCAACAACCCCAAATGAATTTGATAGTCTTTTTGGAAGATTTGAGAAAGAATACTTCTTAATGGTTGGTCTTAGCAGAGTGACACATGAAGACATCGAGCAATGGTTCATAAACAATGGCTCATCTAGCCACATGATAGGGATGAGATCAATATTCCTGACATTCTCAAAGATCGACATAGATTGCTATGTAGGATTTGGAGCTAACACCAAACAAGAAATAAAAAGGTATGGATATGTAAGGTTCCAGCTCGAGTCAGGAGGATTTCTGGGAATAGAACATATGTTATATGTTCCGGATTTGAAAGTAAACCTACTCTCAGTTGAGGATTTTGAAAATGAAGGATATGCATTCACATTCCAGAATGGACACGTAATTGTGTATTCAAGGGAAGCTGCTCAAGACATAATGATATTGCTTGGTGTTCGCAAGGAGAGGTTATATAGGTTAATGGGAATACCTATAATTTGGTCTAATGGTTTCCTGGATTCAACATCAAATTCTGCATCACATTCAATTTCAGATTCAACATCAACATTAGAGGTATTGTCAGAGATAGGAAGTTGTGAGACTCCTTCCAGTACTAAGGGGAGGACGAGTCCATGAATAAACCATCCATGAAAAAATATTTCATTGTAAATATGTATCTTTGTAAATGTAATATGCATATGTATATATCTCCTAAGTCTATTTCTATTGTTGTATTATAAGGCTTGTAAACCACTCATTGTAAATTATAAGAGTGAGAGGAATTCTGTAAAATTTTGATACAACCACCCTATATGTTGTTAAGAGTGAGATAAATTTTGTAATAGGATTTCTATATATCCACCTTATATGTTATTAAGAGTGAGATGAATCTTGTAAAATGATTTCTATATATGATCCACAAAGATCTTTTAAATGACAATGGTTGAGTTATTAAGCATGTGTTAATTAACCAATTAAGAAGTTGAATGAAAGAGGAATAAATATGGATTAAACATAGAATCCATTAAGCATATTCAGATCCGGAAATAAGCATAAAACAACAACAAACCATAACACCAATGTGATAACAGAGTTCGACAATCTCTCTTGCGTCTTTGGGCCTTTGTCTCAGTGGGCGAGGCTTTCTTATTTCTCTTCAAAGATTCAAAAGTGCATCACAACAGTTCCAAAAAGGTTACAAATTGATCTAGTCTTAGTCTACCATATATCTGGAACCCAACAAAAGAAACGAAACTGAAATCAGATGACCGAAGCTCCTAGAAATGGCCTGCAAAGGTGCGCTCCTCAATAGCTTCCCCGCATAAACATGGCTTTGTCTTGGAAAATATTCAGCATAAAACTGCTCTGAATGTCCCCTCCATGGCTTCAAGAAGCCCTGGTTTATATAGATATGAAGTTGGTAACCATCTCCCAACTTCCCCCCAATATCTGGTCTCAAAAAGGGCCCAATATCCTGCAATATTGGCCAAAAATCTCCAATTCTGCTGAATAAAATAATTCAAAATCACTTAATATAAAGTATAAACCCACTTTTGAGAAAAGAAGGGCTCAACCCCCTTTAATTCTGCGCCCCTGGTCATGTGGAAGCCTCCATGTGGCCTTGGGCTGGTGCGTTGTTCCTAGCCCCCCCGATCTCTACCCTAGTCTCATGGGGTACCAACCATATGGCCCTATCCTTTTCCTTCCACGTGCCATACAGGTTAGGGCCCCCGACGAATAAGCCCACGGTTAAGCCCCCTGGTCGGTGGGCTATCCTGAAAAACCAGGGCTTAACCCTTATCCTTCGCGCTAACAACCATATACATGCTGGGTCATATGCGATGAGGGTATGCAGTAGCCATGAACTAGGGGCTAAGCTCAAAACTATACATGCCATTGGAATTAAGGTATGGGCTCAGGTCATTAACACATCCGCATGGTAATACGCTGGGGGATAGGGATAGGCCCCAGCCCTAACTCCGCCCATCATTACAACAGTGAAAACTTATATATAAGTTTTTCCCATGATATAACAAGAACCAAATGCGGGCGGGCTGGCTAGCCCTGACCCTGCCAAGTCGTTAGCTCGGTGGAGAGGTCATGCGGTCGAACTTGGTGGACGCCAAAATTTTTGCAACAAACTTTAACCAACCAATGGGTGCCACATGACATCCTATGTATGGGCCACGTGGCACCTCACCATTCACCGAAACCAATGCCACATGTCAAAACTCTATTTGTCAAGCTCTACCACACATGTCATCCATGTCACATACCACGTAAGAGACGTACGAACGTGCCACGTGTCACCATTGCAGCGGTGACACGTGTCACTCCCAGATTGGTCCACCTGTCTGTCCACGTCAATCGTCCATACACCCAGTCACCCTACCATGTGTCACCTCCAGATGCTGCAACGTCAACACCAATTGTGCCAACCACATCATCTTGTATGGTCGTACGACTTGTACAGTCAAATTCCACGTGGAACTGTACAGATTGTACGGACTGTACCATCATCATTTTTTTTCCTATTTGGCCAAATGAACAAATCACAATATCTGGAGCATATGATGTTCGTTTGAGCCCGTTCAAGTTGCGTTGGGTTTGTTTTGTCGAGCCCTACACACATGTCCGTTTCAAAGCCATTCTGAGAAATTTTATTTTTAGGCCTTTTTGAGCCCCATCAAGCTCCTGGATCCAATTCTGGATCGCACCTCCCCACTAAAGACCTTTTGGTCCCCAAAAGGTTACTGACCAGTCATCAAGATCGAGATAGGCCACCCGACTTGTTCTCTGTCTTTGAAATCTGTCCTGTGCACCTGTCTCATCAAGATTAACTGTAACACAATCATGATAACTAACAACATATTATTAGCCATTTGTACATTGTCACATCTTATTGAAGCCACTATCATCCATGTAGAAAAAATTACTAATGATAGCATAAAAAATATGACTGCAAATGAGTTGACATGTTTGTAATATTTGCACAACATTAGCTTATCTTGAAGCAAAGTGTGATTGATTTTTAGGCCTTTCTGAGCCCCATCAAGCTCCTGGATCCAATTCTGGATCGCACCTCCCCACTAAAGACCTTTTGGTCCCCAAAAGGTTACTGACTAGTCATCAAGATCGAGATAGGCCACCCGACTTGTTCTTTGTCTTTGAAATCTGTCCTGTGCACCTGTCTCATCAAGATTAACTGTAACACAATCATGATAATTGACAACATATTGCTAGCCATTTGTACCCTGCCACATCTTACCGAAGCCACTATCATCCATGTAGAAAACATTACTAATGATAGCATAAAAAATATGACTGCAAACGAGATGATGTGTTTGTAATATTTGCACGACATTAGCTTATCTTGAAGCAAAGTGTGATTGATTTTCCATTCCACAATCATGTCATGTTCTTGCTTAAGATCGATTACTTGATTTGAAACAATTATAGGCGTGTTGCTTGCTTGAGCTGCCTTTTTTAATTGTTCCATAGTTTGAAGAGATTTATTTGCTTTGACATGATGAGCATGAACCACATATTCTTGACCTGCTTTGATTAAGTGATATTGATTTTTTTCCCTGTAGAAGATTCCTTTACGATCATACAAGTATGGACTGCCTAAGACCATACCACATTCACTTAGTGGCACCACATCACATGTTACCTCGTCTACAAACTTAGATGAAATTGCAAATTTTAATGTGCACTGCTTTGTTATGTGAAGTTGATGATTGTTGCTTATCCATTTAAGTGTGTAAGGCTTATGATGCATCTTTGTTTTTAATCCCAAATGCTTAACCAATTCCTCTGAAATTAGGCTAGATTGAGATCCACTATCTATCAATGTGTCAACCTTAGTGTGCCTCATCATGACCCTTATGTGAAACAAGTTACTTCTACAATCAAATCCTTCACCAATTTTACCTATCATACCAACCAATGAGACTTTAGATTCATCACCTGAATCCGATCCCAAGTCTGTGGGTCATGTTGCTGTTGCAACTACTTGACTTCCTTTCTTCTCTTTGAACCACTTTGGCCTCTTCTCGGGATGCAATTTCCAACAACGGTCCTCATCATGCCTCTCTTTCTTGCAATGCTTGCAAGAGGGCTGATCTTCCTTTCTTTCCACTGAATTTTCCTTTTTTCCATTCCACTTCCTTTTGTCCTCTTTCCTTGAAGATTATTCCCCTGATACACCAACACCTATTTTTCCTGCTTCAATGTATGTCGCTTGAACAAAAACCTAATCAAGATTAGTAGGTCCAAACATGAATACCATATTTCGAATATGTGTAGGTAAACCTCCTATATACTTCATAAGAGTTTCTTGGGTATGTAAATGAATATATAACACCAATGCCATTCTATGAAAGACATATGTGTATTCTTGCACTGTTTTTCCCTTTCTTAGTTTAAGAGCTTGATATTCAATTAATGCTTTCTCTTTATAACCCAATGGATAGAATTTCTTTCTAAGTGCAGAAATAAAAATTTGCCATGATGGAAATACATTACCCACTTGTTGCGTGCCATTTTGCAACTTGCTTTTCCACCAGATGAGTGTTGTGTCTGCAAGTCTAAGTGATGCCAACTTGATTTGAGTTGCCTCATCCTTGATTTGTTGCACGCTGCAATAAACCTCCATCTATCTGACCCAATTGTTAAGTCTCTATGCATTAACTTCACCATCATACATGGGTAATTCAAATTTAACATCAAGTTTTAATAAAGGAATTTCATTCTTATGTTTATGAACATGTTTCTTCGCAGTGCTTTTAGAACTTGAACTTGAAGAAGAAGGAGAAGAAGGAGGTGAAGATGGAGGTGAAGGAGGAATTTGAGGAGGATCCTCTCCTTATTCACTTTTTCGTTTTGAAGATTCATTCAGATTCGGTCTTTTCCGTTCCAAGTAATCATCATACAAAACCTTCATCATCTCCAACATGGCGAAGAAAGTTTTTCGAAACTCTTTATCATCCTGAAAAAATCCCTCTTCCAATGCCATCTTCTCACTTTGAGAAGTTCTCTTTCTCAATCCAATCAATGGATTCTCTTCAACAAGCTCACCTTCACAAAGATGTATCTTTTCCTTGTTTAACATGCAAAACTCAAATCCAAACGTCAACTAGCTCTGATACCACTTGATCCACAAAGATCTTTTAAATGACAATGGTTGAGTTATTAAGCATGTGTTAATTAACCAATTAGGAAGCTGAATGAAAGAGGAATAAATATGAATTAAACATAGCATCCATTAAGCATATTCAGATCTGGAAATAAGCATAAAACAACAACAAACCATAACACCAATGTGATAACAGAGTTCGACAATCTCGCCTACGTCTTCGGGCCTTTGTCTTAGTGGGTGAAGCTTTCTTATTTTTTTTCAAAGCTTCAAAAGTACATCACAACAATGCCAAAAAGGTTACAAACTAATATGGTCTTGTTCTACCAAATTTCTGGAACCCAACAAAAGAAACGACACTGAAATCGGATGACCGGAGCTCCCAGAAATGGCCCGCAAAGGTGCGCTCCTCGATAGATTCCCTGCATAAAAATGGCTTTGGCTTGAAAAATATTCATCATAAACCTGCTCTGAATGTCCCCTCCATGGATTCGAGAAGCCCTGGTTTATATATACCTAAAGTTGGTAACCATCTCCCAACTCCCCCCCAAGATTTGGCCTAAAAAAGGGCCCAATATCCCCCAATATTGTCCAAAAATCTCCAATTCTGCTGAATAAAATCATTTAAAATCACTTAATATAAAGTATAAACTCATTTTTGAGAAAATAAGGGCACAACCCCCTTTACTTCCATGCCCTTGGTCATGTGGAAGCCTCCATGTGGCCTCGAGTTAGTGCGTTGTTCCTAGCCACCCCGATCTCGACCCTGGTCTCATGGGGTATTAGCCATATGGCCCTGTCCTTTTCCTTCCACGCACCATACATGTTAGGCCCCCCAACGAATAAGCCCACGGTTAAGCCCCCTGGTCGACAGGCTAGCTTGACCGACTGGGGCTTAATCCTTATCCTTTGTGCTAACAACCATATACACACTGGGTAATATGTGATGAGGGTATGCGGTGGCCATGAACTAGGGGCTAAGCTCCAACCTATGCACACCATTAGAATTAAGGTATGGGCTCAGGTCATATAACACATCCGCATGGTAATACACCGGGGGCTGGGGCTAGGCCCCAACCCTAACTCTGCCCACCATTACAACAATGAAAAATTATATATAAGTTTTGCCCATGATATAACAAGAACCGAATGCGGGCGGGATGGCTAGCCCTAACCTTGCCAAGTTGTTAGCTTGGTGGATAGGTCACGTGGTGAAACTTGGTGGATGCCAAAAAATTTGCAACAAACTTTAACCAAGCAATGGTTGCCAAGTGGCAACCCATGTTTGGGCCACATGGTACCACACCATTCGCCAAAACCAATGCCACATGTCAAAAATCTATTCATCCATCTTTGCCACACATCTCATCCATGTCACCTGCCATTGTACCTTCCACGTAAGCGACGTACGGATGTGCCATGTGTCACGCTTGCAGTGGTGACACATGTCACTCCTGGATTGGTCCACCTGTCCGTCCACGTCAACCGCTCGTACGCCCAGTCACCCTACCACGTGTCACCTCTAGATGTTTCCACATCAACACCAACTGTGCCTGCCACATAATCTTGTATGGCCATACAACCTGTATAGTTAGCTACCACATGGCACTATACGGACTATACAATCATCATTTTTTTCCTGTTTGGCCAAATGAACAGATCACGATATCTAGAGCATACAACGTTTGTTTGAGCCTGTTCAAGTTGCGTTGGGTTAGTATTGTCGAGGCCTATGCTCATGTCCGTTTTGAATCCATTATGAGAACTTTCATTTTTAGGCCTTTTTGAGCCCCATCAAGCTCCTAGATCCAATTCTGGATCAATATAGCCACCTTACATATTTTTTAAAGTGAGAGGAATCTTGTAAAGGGTTTCTATATAGCTACTTTGTTAAAGAGTGAGAGGGATATTATAAATATTTCTAAGCCTTTCGACAACAATATAGACAATTGTATTGTCTTGTTATCAACTAAAGGACTACATATGGTTTGAATTGTCTAAGTTAACATTCTTATTCCGAAGTACCAAAGGCGAAGGAATAAAAAGATGTAGGCAGTTGGAACATGTAGATCAAAGAGGGAAGAACATCAAAGTAATGTAAATCATCCTAGAGCTGGTAAAGAAGAAATAATGTTCTTTGTAAGAGGATGCATGCTATAAGCATATTCAAGATATTATGTCATGTTCATGAAGATGTATACCTTGAGCATAAGCAATTCAAACAATACATATATAAATGTTTTAAAGGTAGGAGAAAGAAAATGAACAAGGATTTCATTTAGAGACTCCTACATATACATCCATAGTAAAGAAACAAAGAGTACATAGATCAACATTCGACTTGGTTTCATATTGGTTGAGATAAACTATCTTTAGTAGAAAAGGAGATGGGAGTGTATGTTGAATACATGACTCAGATTTAGATATAGTAGAGGTTTAGTAAGCATAATTTTATTATGAATGAATCTATGAGCCATAACTGGAGTTATAGTCTACTAGCGATAGTGCAAGAGGCTAGAGTCTGAGCCATATTTTAGAATTAGACAAGATCCAAGATGAAAATTTATTCTCAGAGTATCTGATAAGATGGAAGAGTGAAGAAGCTTCATCATCATTAAGTCACTGGATAAGAGAATTACAGTAAGACGTAAGAGTGAGTAAGAGTTATCATCACTGATTTGTTGAAGTATTCATACTTTTGGAGGACCAAAATTTCTTCAGTGGGAAGGTGTGATCCAGGAACACTCACAAAGGTCCAGGAGGATCTAGAATGCTCACAGAGGTCTAGGAGGATCCATAAAAGATCAAAATTTGAACTTCTCAAATTCTCTTGAAAAGGGAATCATTGTGTAGAGCTTAGCGATATATTTCCAATGATTCAAAAATCATTTCAAATGGAGTTTGTATGCAAAAGTTATGGCTGGTCAAAGTTCAGATTAGAAAAGGGAAAAAGTCAAAGTCAAAGGGACATGTGTCATGTCCGTACAACTCAAGATGATGTCAACATGACGTAGAGTGACATCATCAAGGTGATGTTGCAGCATGATGGCATGCCATGTGTCACACAAAAATGGACTTTCCAGGGGTCCATTTGGATCAATAAAATTTTGACACGTGTCATTTGTACAAAGGACGTGGAAGTCTGTATGATGATGTGGCAGGAAGACATGTGGACCAGTAATAGACTAACATGTGGAAATCCATATGCATAGGTGGTAGAAAGGTCAATAGGTGACATGGAAATCCATATGCACATGTGGTAGGTACAATTCGCATAGACCAATGGTAAGTTGCCACGTGGGCCAATCAAAGGACACCATATAGCACCTTCCAGAAGGCCAAGTTGGCCTAAGGATCAAAATGGTTATGGCTTGACAGATTCAAACCTTCGACCTTCGGGGGAATCTTCCCAAAATATTCCAATATTATAACGTCTTAACCACTATCCACTAACCAATATTCCACATATAGGACTTGTTATAACCAAATGGGTTATATTGTATTTATTATAGTGATGACACCAATGCATAGTGTGGGGTATGGTTTGGGCCCGCAACCCTATTTATGGGCACAAATCCTGAGATAGGCACACATTTATAGGTGTGCGCAGATCCCAAGACCAAGGTATTGTATGGATTTCATAGGTTTTCATGCAAGGAGAGGATCCTAGTTTGGTATTGTATCGATATGTGTTCCATGAGGTATATTGTCCAAACATAAGCATGTTTATACTCATTTTTCCTAGAGGAGTTCAATGGTGATGTTATTTTTGTTCTAAGAGGTCATTTGTAAAAGTATTAGTCCAAATTTCCATTAATGAGCACCATAGTGCATCGTTTAGCGTGTAAAGAGGGTAAATTGAGCCAGTTCATAATATAGTCGGCTTTATACTCATTTTTCTCATAATTTCACAAGGAATTCAATGGTAATTTTTTTTTTCTTTTGATTTTGAGCAGTGGAATTAAAGAGAGTCCATAAAATTTACTTTTGTAAGTCCATATTGTAATGTAATTTGACATTTTGGGATTATGAGAAGCAATCTCTGATCCAGATGGATGTCGGTGGCCTTCCACCTATTCCAACTGGTTCATTTTGGCAGTTTTTTCCTAGTTTTCGGGTCCCCGACTTCCAGGGTCGTTTTGAGGCCCTAAACAACGTTTTTAGGGATCGACACAGTCATACAGTAAAATAAGTTAGATTTTGACATCAACATGTGCAGTCCTCAGATAGACCTTTCTAATGGGCTATCATGCGCCTAAAACGAAGATCATATGCAAAAGTTACAACCTTGGGAAGTTGATGTACTAACTTACCCCAACGGGGCCCACATGACTTTTGGTGCTTCATCTCCTAGGGTTAGATTTTTGGATGTCTAGGGTTTTGGCATTCATGCTTATTGTAAAAAGACCTTCAGAGCCTCATTGTAAGGACCTTCTTGTGAATGAGCGAAACCCTCACATCTCTTCTCAGAGATAAGCTACCGCCATTCCAACAAGCTTGTTTTCTACTGCATTTTACAGTTTCAACTTATTTCCTTATTGAATAGAAACCAATTTTGCATTTTACAGTTTCAACTTATTTCCTTATTGAATAGAAACCAATTTTAGTGTATCTCTGTTATTTTGTGTTAAGCATATTTTAATAATAATATGTATTCATTTCGTTCTGCTCATAAAAACCGGATCAATCTCACTGTTTGAAGGGAACTTGGAAATGAGGTAAAATATGTCATCAATATTGTATAACTTTTCTTTTATTTTCTAATGTTTTTTCTCATAAATCTTCAAATTAATCATCAATTTATGAGATTTTGGATAAGAAGAACAACATCATTTTTCTGCAAATCACCTCATATGATCAAGAATTAATTATAAATCAGGTTAGATGCTAATATGCATGTTTTAAATGAATAAGTGGTATCGAAGGATTTTTAGATCAACCATACCTTCTAAATTCCTTAAAATGGCTAAATCATTATCCCAATCATTTAACTCAATTGGTTAATAGACAACATTTGTTTCCCGATAAACATTATCTTTATTTATACCTTATAATCATTCTTATACTGTTCCTATACGAACATAGTTCTGTGATTCAACAACCATTTTCCACAAGTTTATTCATTCAATGGATATCTTAAGAGTGCCAAGTTATTTCATCATGATTATTCCCTAAATCCAAATTCTTCCATAGGCTACTTCTTCTTGTTGATTTCTCACACTTTTTTTTTAAACTTCCGCTCACCCACATTAAGTATATGTTTATTATTTTTCTTGTTCATCTTATCCTTCCACCTTGGTCATGGTTATGAGGACTACAATCGATTATCATCATTATATATATATATATATATATATATATATATATATATATATA
>CBVK0100920679.1:0-10134 GCA_900067695.1 Picea abies | reverse complement strand
GGCCGACATCCCATACCCATTACATAATCCCAAACCCCAAAAAGGACCCAAAAAGGGGCCAAGATCCCACGATCTCTTCTTCGTCTTGTGCTCCTCCTTCGACAGGCTGTCGAAGTCCCAAAATAGGTCAACTTGACCAAGGATCTCTCAAAACTTGTTCAAGGTCCATCAGACCTCCAACACTCACCTGTGACTCGTCTCGAGTCACTATGATCTGGGTAGTTCTTCTTCGAAAGCCTCAAGCTTCTTCAACTTGTTGTTTTTCCACGGCCTCCTATTCAGCTAACTCTTGGATGGATGCCTCGTTCATGGGTCCTTCTAGGTGTTTTTCTGCTACAACAACTTCTTGCTCCAGTTCTACTCCTAGGCCTTCGATCTCTATGAATAGTTAATAAGCCTCATCCTGTACAGGTTGGATCCTATCAGTTACTTCCATGACTCTGCTCTGAATGGTGTGAACCTGCTGCTGGGAAGTGCATTACTCCTAGGATCGTTTCACTCTTTCCACAGTTGGTAGGGGATTCAACTTTGCCTGTATTGTCTTTGCTTGCTACTTCGCCTCCTGGAGCTACGACTCCAATGCCTTTAGTTTTTCATTCTCAGTGATTTTCTCATAAGTCTGGGCACTGCGGTCATTGACTTTCTTGCATTCCATGGAAAAAGATTTTATTCTCTTGAATGTTCTCCGGGCAGTCACTTCTCTTTGATCTCTGACATCCTGTGGAGTGTTGGGCACTGCGCGGAGCTCTAAATCTACTATTCTTTGTTGTAGTTGTTGGATGGCTTCCATGAGCTACTCTACTTGATGCTCAACCCAGTATTCTACCTGTGGCTCTAAGCCTATCATAGAGTGAAGTTATCTGTTAACTTATTATTTTACCTTGAGTTTCCTTGTGAGCAATTGTTCCTTTTCTTGCTGCATTTGCGTTTTCTCCTTGTCAAACTTTGTCTAGAGAGAAATCTTCTCCTGCTCTGAAACTTAGCATTATTTTACAAGTACTCCTTTTACTTGCATCAAAGCCTGGGTGGCTTGCTCTGTTTACTCTTTTTCTTGTCGAAGGTGAGCTTCAGTTGCATCTACTAGGTGGTGGAGTTGGGCCAACTCATCTCCCAATTCTTGTTCTCTCGATGGCAGGATGCAGTGGAAACTGTGCAACTAGACTGAAGAGCCTATTTTACCCCTCAGTGCTCGACCTCAATTCTATCATACATTTCCTCCTACTTCGCTCCTTGTTTCTCCATGATTTCCAATGAAGCGTCATTTAGAGCTGCTATGATGAAGTCAAAGTCATCAGGAGTAAGTGCAGTCTGCATCTTGGTCACGGTGGCTCTTGATTTCTTCCGGGAAGAAGGTTTCGGGGGAGAAACCTTCCTCTTCTTCAAGGGGTCAGCCTCATCTCTAGGCGGTGTTACTTCACCTTTCATTTTTTCATATTCTCTTTCCTTGATCTCTTCTACATCGCCATCACCTCCTCACTCAGGTGATATGGAAGTAGTCTTCCCTGAGGTGCTACTTAAATCTTGGACCTCTTCAGTCTTCTGTCTTCTGCTAGTTCCAGGTGTGTCTTATTCTTTGTGAGTGGTATTCAGGCTGTCTATTTCAAGATCAGACATCTCAGCAGTTTCCGTGGGGATAAGGAGGTCTGTGGACCTTTCCTTATTGATCTCCTCCATGTCCTCTTCTGTAAATTTATAGTACGACTTGATTCGTTCCTTGTGTTCATCATCTCATGCTATAATGTAAATGAAATGTCGATCTTCACTAAAATTCATCAGGGGTTGGAACCTCTATAAGGTGTTCAGAGTCATGCAAGGCTCAGCTTCGATGGCTCTCTTTAGCTAAAGATAGTATGTATGGAAAATAGCATTTGAATGCCACTATTTTTTCATATCACTCGAATACCAAAGGGTAGTGAACTTCGCGGCAAGCGGCTCAAAAGGTTCGATATCTGAGAAGGTCGCACCTTCTGGCATTTCCCAAGCAACAAAGGCGATGAGGACTAGGAGCCAGCTGAAGTGAAACTCATAGCCCTAATCCTATGCTTCACGGTAGTCTAGTTCAAGTTGGTTGACTAGGTACTTTGCCCAGTTCATCTGTAGGCCTTCTACACACTTCCCCGTGAGGTCAACGACAAAGCCCGTGACCCGTGTCGGTCAGTTCTTGCATACCATCTTTTCAGATATTAACTGACATGCTAGGTGCACTGTTCCATTTTGTATGGAGGCTACCTTGTAGCCTTGCATCCCCTTCTCGACATCATCGTATGTGTCCTTAATCTTTTGTGCTAGCACATGATCTGTGGCCTTCCCTCGATAGAACTCCTGTGGGTCAGGTCCTTGCATACTCAACCCTGTGATCTTATGGATCAACATTGAATCGACTATAATATGGATCTCTAGCCATAAATAGCCACCATGGTAACATGACAGTAGCAGCTTGACACAGGCGTTGACTTCCTAGTGTCTTCTGAAGTGTGGGATTTTCATGACATTTAACAAGGTGGACTGCACGAGGTTCATCGTCCACGACTAAGGGATGACCTTTTAGTTCCCTTTGTCCTGGTTAGGTATTTGTATAGGGTGAGCATGTTGTGGTTCTTGCAATATCCAAGGTTGAAGTCACTGAACTTCAACGTTGCGATCTTGTCCTGCTACGCTCGAATTCCACGTATCCCCTTCATAAGGTACGCAGTGACCATGGTGTACTCAAAATCTATGGGTACACTATCATGACTTACCATGTAGGCTAGAGGTGGGATATAGTTGAGTAATATATATGGAATCAAATTTGCATTAGCTAGGTCATCTATGTGTTTGGTTCTCTTTTCTACTGATGGTCGGGATGATCTGGCTCCACTAGCAATCGACGGAGAGGCTTGCAATCCTCTCGTCAATGACGCTTGTATACCTGCATACATCGACATTTCTCTTTTGGTCATGAGGTCAATGAGAACTTCCTTGAAACTTTTCTCTGTCACGCTGAACTCATTCAACATACATTCTCGGGTTTGAAAGTATTGGGTTCGAAGAGTAATCTCTCAATGCATTGGGATAGATGGAAAAAGAGTGATGATCTCTATGTGAAAATCAACTAATCTGCGGACTCAAATTCATGGTTAGCAAAAAGTGTTCTTGGTGCATGGCGTGATAGGATAAATAGATACTTGGTAACAAATCTCTTGCAATGGGTAAGAAGCCTTCATTAGCTCAGTTATGTCCATTACGGCACGGTCCCAATGATTTGGTGGAAAGTTGTCTAACCATTAATGCCTTTCTTCCCATTTGAGGCATCATTCAAATAGTTATACTGTCTGTAACGGATATATTGCTTCACCATGGTGAATTTCCATGTGACATTGTTTTGTTATTTCGACAAAGCTCCAATTTTGTAAATTTTCCTTCTGCGAAGTTCCCTCGGGAACTTTCTGTAACTTTTCAATCTTAGCTCTCTTCTTACTTATTTTTCTAGCCTTCTTTCCAGTGAGCTTCATCTCGGAATTCCTTTTTCCATTCTGATTTTTATCTTCTTTTGGCATAGTAACTTCACGCTAGTGGGATTCCTTCCTAGAAATCAAGGGCAATACTTCATCTTTACCTGGAATAGGTACCGTAATATTCTAGGAGTCCTCTGGTATTTTTGCAACTTCGACATCCAATTCTCTGGTTTCAAATGGATTTGATCTATTCTTTTGTTCTTTAATTAGGTGTGCAATCTTCCTCGTCATGAAATATTTTAACTCTTACTTCTTTTTCTCTAAGACTTTTTTTTCTTTCCTTCTAGCCTGATCTTTTTCAATCCAAGGTATTTCGAGCAACATAGTAATTGGATCTTTGCCTCAATAAACTTAACAACTTCAAATTCTTCCTCTGTCAAAGTTCCATTGGCACTTATAGATATCTGGGTAAGATTTCCACATAGTTTTATTAGATTTCCTATGAATAGTCTTATTCCTCCCAATGAAGGAATCATAGCAGGCCTTCCTATAGCTTCCCAAGTTCTTTCTGTCATGATATTCACCTGTGTTTATTCATCTAGAACACAGTCAATGTCAAAGTCTCCTATTCTTGCTTCAATGCATTATTTTTCTTTGAAGATCTCTGATAAACTGATATGTCGGTGGTCATCTAGGGTTCTTTGCATCTGTAGTAATACTTTCTATGATTCTTTCTGGGGTTCTATCATAACCTTAGTTTTTGGATCTACCTTAGGTTTTTCTTGGTTCATATTCATTCTTTCAACCTTAGCAATCATTCTAGGTGTTACACCTCAAAATTACTCACTTTGATAGTGTCACAAGTGTCGTCATTACGAGTGTTGTAAGTGTTGCATCTTGTCCGCAAGTGTCGCATCTTGACTATAAGTGTTTCAAGTGTCAAAAAACATCATACTTCTATCTTTCATATGTTGTGCCTCTAACGACATCATGAAGACACTTAAGACACCTCAAAGGGTTGTTTGGAAGAAGAGAAATCACTTGACAGGAAGTACAAGCCTTTTGCCATGGAAAAAATGCTCAAAAACTGAATTTTGGAGAGGAGTGCTCCCCTACCCACTATCAGGGAGTGATAGCACTCCCTGAGCCTCTTTGGGGGAGTGCTTGAGCACCCTTTGCACCCTTTTGGGGGAGCGCTACCCTTTTTTTGGCAAATTCTGGGTTTGTTGAGGTAAATCAGGGAAGAATCCATCAACTCTTGAAGGCAGTTGGATTCGAATAGATGGTCAAGGCATGATCTTAGGGAAGATCCTCAACTGAAGGAAAGGAATCCTCAACTTATCCCAAATATCTCTCAAGTGGTTGGACCTCTCAAAGGTTATATAAGGAGGCCTTCTCATGGTGAAAGGTAGAATGGAGATTGGGAATTACATCAAACTTATGATCTCATGAGGGAGATGCCATCAAAGCAATCAGTGGAGATAATTTGAGAAAAGGGGTTGGACAAGGAGAATTGGAAGAAGCTATTGCACCTTCATTCAAAGGATTGTAAGTACTTTTACTTGTTCTCATTAATATAATCAATGATTGGCCTGTTTCTTTCAAACTTGTGCTTGTTCCATATGAGTTTGTCTTCAGTAGATGGATCGGTTATCTCCTAAACTAGCACAGTAAAAATTGTTATTTTGAGGTGATAGGGAGAAGTCCAAAATTTATTTCTAAATCTTTTTAGGCGTGTTAGAGAGACTATTTTCTATAAATAAACTTGAAAAAAACATTTGATTTGGTTTTGTTAAGAAAAAGAGAGAATCTCAGATTTTAAATTCATGCCTTAGAAATAAGTTGATCCATAAAGGTTGTTTTTATAAAAATTCGTGAAAATCTTTTCAACGGCTAATGCATGTTGCAAATTTTATGTTAGCTAGTGAAAGTAGCAGGTTTCAATGGTTAAGGAGTACTCTCTCGCAGACAGGCTAGCTGGTGAAAGTGTGAAACACGTGTTTTTCTTCCACGATTCCAGAAATTGAAAGAAGACACGCTCGACACACATCACATAATTATTATGAGGTGTTGGTTGAAGCGAATGATGATGAAGATACCATTGTACATGTTTGATTGGATATTATGGCAGATCGTACTCGTGATTGCATGATCCAGCAATGAGAGCATTGGAGATAACACATTCACATTCATCATAACAGATAGAGGAGGTACAAGTCACTCAGCGGCGTCAAATCAACACTCATTTTAAAACATGCACCGATTCACAGGTAATATGGTATGGTTCCATATTTTGAATTGGCAACACCGAGAGTTTTCACCAGCACCAAAACCTTGGCTCAATCAGGAAATCACCATGACAGTTGTCTGCAAAACATCCGAGGTTCGAGTCACAGATGGTAAGGAAACGAAGTGGTTTATTGCTGAGGAAAGAATTGGATAGCCTATCATTTTTACAGTCACATCCAGATGTGAAAAAATGTTTCTCAGACGCAGGCTGCATGAGTTATGTTGAAAGGTTACAAAAGGGTTGCCACCAAATGACAGTTGAAGCATTTGCTAAATCATATGATGGAAACAGAGCTAGTGTGGGTTCTATAGAAATCATAGTCGATGAAGCTACCATTGCCACAACAACCAGCTTACCCAGATCAGGCCAAAGCTGGTTTAAGACAACAACAACCAAGAATTTGAATTTTAGGGTATACCTTAAGGCAGAATTCAGAGACATCACCTGGAAGAAAAGCATGTAAGTTTCTCATCTGGAAGATGAATGGCAGGACATGTTTAAAGGAATTCAACTCTATATCACCTCAGAAGGCAAGTATGACAAGCTAATGTTATATCATTTCAAACTTTTAGATCATTTCACAAGGAAGACCCTCCTGAATTTACCTTTCTTCCTTCACAAAAGCCTAACCAAAGTATGTAAAAAGATTAGAGCTAAACCTCTAAGCATAAAAAACACCCTTTGTCATTTTGGCTTGATCAAACTAATAATTCTAAAAGAACTGAAACAAAGAGGAAGGACTTGGCAACATTTTCTTTTTTGGGAAGGCTTTGAGACCCAAACTCAACCCATGAATGAGCAGAAGAAAATTGGAAAAAAGCAGTTAACTCCTCAAAGCAGCTTAAGGAGGAGGAGAGCTCTTCTAGGACCACCAGAGGAGAGGATTTCCAGCATAAAGTCTAAAAGAGCAAAGAAAAAATTAGATTTTGAAACCAATTCAGAGCAGCCTACGGTAAAAAAGACTAATATTCTCAATTTTCCATACACAGACTCAGAAACAGAGCCAAAGCAAGAAGATGAAAGTCCGGCCATTAAAAGTCCTAAACACTCCATGGAAATTGCACACAAATATGAGAATTTTACTCCCATTGATGAAGGTGAAACATCAAAGAGTAAGAAGTCAAAGAAATCACAAAAAATTAAGCAACTGAAAGAGGTGATTGCACAGTAGGAGGTTTTGGAAAGAGTAATCAAGGAAAGATACAAATCCCTATATGACAATTTTGCAAAGACAAATGCAACATTTGAGAAGTTGGCTCATGAGAGTGTCAAAGACAAAAAGAGAAAGAAGAAAATCACCAAGGACTATAACAGTTTGTGGTGGTTAGCAAAACACCTTAGGAGGAAAATTAAGAAATTGAAGTAGAAGAGTTCACATCCAAATCTACAGGTACTGGCCCAGGTTGCTATGAATATGCAGGGAGATAAATCAAAGGCACACTAAGTTCTTGGTAAAAAAATAGTTTTGGAGATGAAAGGTTCCTTTTTGGCCAAAGACAGAACTTTCACCAGTGCAAAGGGTAAAATTACAACTAGTTAGTTGGTGAAAAGCATAACTTTCACCAGCTAACCAACAGATCGTAAGGTGAATTAGCTAGTGAAAGTACAAAAATAATTTTTTGGAAAGATAAGATGGAGTGAGGCGATTTTGAAGTATTTAAAAAAAAGGTTTGAGAGCATCGAAGGATTAACCACCTAATCAAGAAACACTCAGCATTAGAGATTCGTGGAGATTTTGAGACCAAATGCTAAATTAGTCAACTAAAGTTTTGGTTATGGTTATTAAAAGAGTCCAGCTATAGAAGACAGGTGTCTTTACCCTTCCACAACACAACAGAGTCCTAAAGGTGATGAAGTACAGATGCCAAGATCAACATAGAAGATAGTTCGAGTTCTAGGAACTATTCTTTGCTTATCAATTGTATTTAGTTAGTTTTATTTTCTATATTTAGATATAGATCCAAGTTTTCAAGATCTAAAAAAACCGATTGTAAAGGGATATAAATGCCTATCTTTTCTAAGAGATAAGGGTTCAATCTGGGAGACATTTTATGGCTATTGTACTAGACTTTTATCAGTGATAATAGAATCACAGTCCTCTTTTGTTTTCAATATCGGATTCTTTCATTTTTTATTATTCTGCACTTTATTTCAATTTAGCTCAGCTTCTAAGAACTGTCATCTTCTTATTAAGCTCATGAAATTGAATTAAAGGTCTTCTTGTTGTCTTGTATTACCCTGCATGTAAATGTATTTGGCTATCTAGAATAGCTTTATTCATCCCCTGTTTAACTATGTTGTTTGATTATTGATTTCTAAAATCACTGTCTTATTCGAATACATGATAAGTGGTCACTTTCATTAGCTTTTGAGTTATCCCATTGTTCCAAGCATACCTAATTTACCATATTCTTAAGTTACCAATCATCTTTATTTTACAACCCTAAAGAGTTTCTTAGAGTGATAACAGGATCTATGATTGAGATAATCTCAGTAGAGTAGGAAGTCCATTGTATCTTTGTTTGTTTTGCAAGACCTATAAGGGAGCTCAAGATTGAAGCTCAACCTAGAATTTGCAAGGACAAACGTCATTAATAAGGTACATATATTTCTCCTTCTCTTTCATTTATTAGCTTGATAGGATATAAAAGGAAGTTAGTGTCCATGTTAAGAACTTTTCTATCTTGGTCTTAGGAGTCTAGAGACCAAGAGGGAATCCACTTGTCTACAGGGGGATTCACCTACAACAGAAATTGGCGACTCCATTGGGGAGGAGGCTTTGATTTTGTTTCCATTCCCAGATATTGTTTTGGCCCTTTTCCCACTGATTTGATCTTCTCCACATTGTCTTTTTTATTCTTATATTTGTTTGATTGCCTCATTATGTCATCAGGATCACCCTGATTAACTGAACTTCCTTGATTTTTTAAGTTTTTGGGATTTTTTCTGAGTTTTTGGAGCAGAGCGCTCCCCTCCTATTATTTTCAGAGCACTAGCACTCCCTTCTAGCCTTACACAGAGTGCTAGAATGCTCTGGTTCCCCTTACACTAGAGCGCTACCCCATTTTTGTGAGAAATTCTCTAGAATTTTCATCTTCTAAAGCTATTTCTTGGTTTTGGCTTTTGCTCAAGGTCCCATACTCTCAGTCCATCTTGATATTGGCTTTCAAACACAATTATTTTTTAGAATTGATCCTCTTTTGTTTGGATTTTTTGACATTTGTCCTTACTTTTCAATTTTCCCTTCATGATTTGGAGTCAATTTGTCGTTTTCTTCTCATTTATTTGAATGAATGAAAACTTTGTAAGGAGATTCAAGGGTCTTTTGTACTTTTCTTTCTGATCTTTGAGTCATCTTGTCCAAGCTATTTCTCCTTCCTTTTGATTTTTTGTCTTTTTGTTTCTTGTTTGATCACAACAAGGGTGTCTTTTGGTTTATGTGAAGTTTGCTTCCAGATTGCTTAAATATCACAAATCTTGAAGTCCGATTAACATAAGAAGCTTTACATCTACTGGTTATCTGTCACATACAAAAATTTTATCATTGCATTGGATTCCTTATTGAGGACTATTGCATGAGGTCATTTCATCTTGGTGTTTGACAGTGAAAGGAAAATCCTTCTCCTTCCCTTAATTAGACATTCATTGAAAGAAAAGATTACTTATAATTTCTTATGCATGTTTTGGGAACTGAGTCATAATATCATCAGTGTTCACTCTCATACACCTCTAAGTCAACAACAACCACTAAAATCAACGCTTAACTAAAATTTATCAGACTTTTTACATCTTTGTTAGCAAACCTACATTAGTTTAAGGTGTAGGGATTTAGATTAGATTTAAAGGATAACTTTCCAAAGCTATCAAACAAACTTAGCATCTTGTGATAGGCAAAGAAAATCCAATTTTCGTATAGACTTTCTAGGATCCCCCTCTCACATAGGGGTTATGCACAAGGTCACATTTGGGAGAGCTACGAAGATTATCCCTTCATGGTTCAACTGTTTGTAGTGGTCGGATCGTATATTGGGGGTCACTTGAGGGTATACCCACGATTATGTGTGGGAGCCTCTCAAGTTGATTTCAGACTTGTTATCCTACCCATACGTTCGGATCGAAATGTTGACTGTACCCACCCAGTGTCTTATTGCGAGTTGATGACCTTAGTAGCCATAATCTTTAGGGTCTCACACAAGGTGACGATGAAGGGAAGTCTCACTATACCTGGAACAGACATTGGTCAAACTCACTTGGGCTCCTTGGAGGGTAAATTCACAATTACTGCATGGAAGCTTGCACCAAGGTGTAACTCCATTAAGCAGGTTGCCAATGTAACTAATCCACCCACTCTACCCCTTCCTCTTCCTATTTTGATCTCGCGATGTTGGATTTCATCACCAACTAGTGGTT
>CBVK0100920676.1:0-11688 GCA_900067695.1 Picea abies | reverse complement strand
CTACTGTAGCTCTGATACCATGATAAATTGTGAAGCAAGAAATGTAGAGATAAAAGAATAGAATAGAAAACAGTATATTAGAATATATGAAGAAGACGTGAAGTAGTTATATGCAATGGGAAATAGCTTAGCTAAATAGGCTCAAGAAAATCAAGAATAGAAAGTACAGCTGGCTAGGACAGCTGGCAGTGTACAGTCAGCCTGTTGAGGTTACATTATATTTAACAAAATGGTAGACCATATGGTACCATTGGGTCTAGAATTGGATTCTCTTTCATGGATTTAGAATTTGTTAATGTGTGGGGTTTGTTCGAATATGGCATACCAGAGTGGATGACAACCAGTTTGGAATTCCTCAGGAAAAAGAGGACACTTATGTTTGTGAACGCCTTACTAGGAGGGGAGCGAAGGAGTTTTTTTGAGTGCAGTGGTGAAGTAAGGAGGTGGATTGCTACACTCTTTCTTAATAGAATGAAATCATAATGATTCTGATCATTCTTTGAATATGGAGTTACTATCATGACGTTTCCTTTAGCTAACAGGTAGTATGTTCTATTCTAGTCATTAGATCGATTATGTTGGATGACGATCAATTATTATAGCCTTAATGTCGATATTTCGAGTATTTCTCGTAATTATTTTTTTCTTTATTCTGAATTAATGGGCCCATATTCCTAAAATCATATGTAGTTGACACAGTGTATAAATACCTATCTTTCGATCGTTATTAACACAAATATGTTGTTGTCGATAGATATTGAAAATCGATGATGAATCTAAAATTGTGATACATGCGTGAGTATTATTATCTATGGGAGTTGTACATGTTCTTTCACTCCCCGATATCATCTTATTTCTAGCTTAATTGGATGTAGCGGCCCTGGGGGGTTTCCATGCTTTCTCATGCAAGAAAAATCGATCAATTCTCACCATAGAGGCATTGTATTAGGCTTAACTTGTTCTAGTAGTAGCCACTAGTTAAGAATTTTTTTTGCAATGATTCCCAACTCATCTCTTTGCCCAATAGCGCTGGCAAAGAGTAGTGTAGGGTATTTTTCCTTAATGGGTAATTATGGGTTACCCATGTCCATTCCCTACATGCGTCACTATGGTACTTTACCGGTGGATAATTGGACCCAAGCGTTATATGATGTTTTTTGGTGCTACTTTACCAGTGGATAACTGGACCCAAGGGTTATATGATGTTTTTTGGTAATATGCACCAAACATTCATATATTGAATGAACATGGTACATTACTACTTAGCTATCCATTAACTTTCACAAAGGAATGGGTATCAACAAATATATAACCCGTGTCTAAATATTTCTCGCATATATGCTTCGACCACAACCCATTCATGATAAGGTTTCCAATGTGCAACTCACCAACGGAAACTAATTTCTATGGGCATGGTGTCGATGGAATGAACCGAATGGGCCTTGGAAACTTGTTGCATCCAAGAAATTAATGTATCCACCGAATCTGAACCATCATACATATATGATTGAATCTCTTGTCACACATTTTTGTAGTATGTGTGCACCTCCTCGTCAACACTTCATATAGTTTCTACTACCACCTTTCCATAGCATATTTGGAGTTAGTGTCATAAAACTTGATGATCCACCAAATTTATTCTCCATATGCAGTGGGATTGATATATCCTTCTGTGTGCCCACCAATCTTATAAATATTTTGAATTACCAAGATACTTGCATCCTCATCCACTATCTCATTATACATGTCTCCTTCATTTGGATCTAGAGGTGTGATCATGCATAGAGTGTCTACCTCAAATGCCATCTACCTCTTTTTCAAATTTAGCACTACATTGTTGTCAAAATCCTTGTCAATGCCAAGTAGTGCAAGGTATGGGTTAGATTCATCCAGATTATCTATCACCTCAAATTAAGCCTTTGTTTTCACCCCTTCTATATTCACCTCAAATTTCTCCAGTAAGCCTATAGGATATATCTGGTATTGGTTTGCAAACCCTAGTTGGATGGGATACAAGACCAATTTTGGTTTCCCCATAAAATCCTAAGACTTCTTCGGCAGAAAATTCACATTAGATCCCAGATCCAACATGAATTCATCCATGTCATAACCACCAAGAACAATGGTCATCTTAAACACTCTGTTGGTGTGTTTGTACTTGTTGACCTGAAACACTTCCCTTTCTGGTGAGGGAGATGATATAGTATGATCTGTTAGCTCCTTCCCCAGACAAGTGTCTAGCATCTATGTAAACTTATTTGCATCGTCGAGATCATTAAGCAATATAAAAAATTAACATAATAAATTACTTACTTGATAATTGGTGTTTGTCTCACAACCCAGATCACAAAATGCTTCCTCCCACGTTGTACATTTCAATCACTCAAGGATTCGTTCCTCAATCTCCCTTTTCTTGATGCATCATAACACTTCTTGTCTACATGCACCTTCCATTGACCTCTACATTGTGTGATGCATCTCATCGTGCATATGATATTCTTCCAATGATCCTTAAATCAAGTGATGGACCTCTTTAAGGGTGTGATCCTCTTCCAATGACCTATGTGTCACCCGTTGAACTTCTTCCCATATCTGAACCTCCTCTAGTGACCTTTGTGTCACTCATTGCACTTATTCACAATTTCAAGCCTCTTCAACTAATCTTTGAATTGTGCACTAAAACTCTTTACACACTCTTTATTCTTCCATGAATCTCCACGCCGTAGAAACTTATTTTTTTGGGAAGCATCGAACTTAGGAGGGAGTTGTGTTCCCTTTTTTATCTTCCCCTGTGACTTTTGACCCAATCTCTCATCCTTCTCTAAGTATCTCCCTGTGCTCACTCTATTCTGGGTTATCACCTAAGAATCAACTTCCTCATCCTTTTTCTTATTCTTGCATGGCTCCATATGCACCATGTTGAAATGTGTCTTCTATTCTTCTTGTATCTTTAGTAAGTTAGGATAGTCCTCTATTATATGCTCAGGATTGTAATAGTATGCACAAAACACACGTAGTTTGATGTAAAACCTTGATACATGACCAATTTCTACAGAATTGAAACAAGTGGGGTGTCTATATGATGTCACATAGAGTAAGCTTCCAATCATCCAAATATAGAGTCTTTGATCTGCATCCTTGGAATCATCATCCTTTCCTAACTTGCAACTAGTCTGCATAGGTGTACTCATGAGTTTTCACTCTTCCATTCCAAAATTACTTAGCATTTATCTAATGTACTTGGTTTGAGAGATGAAAATACCTTTATCACACTCACATATCTGTAATCCAAAAAATAAATTAAAATCACCAAGTAGAGACATTTCCAACTCATTCTGCATATCTTTGGAAAGATTTTGACTCATCATGTCATCATCACTTCTAAAGATAACATTGTCTACATAAACTTAAATTATAAATATATTGTCTCAATGCAATTTTATGTAGAGACTGTTGTTTCTATTTCCCTTCGAGAATCCTTATTGTTTAAGATACCTATCCAATCTTGAATACCATTCTCCCGAGGCCTCCTGAAGTCCACACAATGCTTTCTTCAATTTGCACACATAGTCTTTCTTTTCTGATAGTAGAAATCTTTCTCGTTGCTCAATGAAGATTTCTTCTTCTAGTTCTCCATTAAGAAAGGATGATTTAACATCCATCTGATAGACCTTTACTCTTTTGGAACAAGCATAGGCTAATATCAATCTGATTGCTTCCATCCTGGAAATTGGGGAAAATGTTTCTTCAAAATCTATGCCTTCAACATGAGTATATGCTTTGCATACCAATATTGCCTTGTTTCTAGTTACCTGCCCATCCTCATTCAATATGTTTTTCAATACCCATTTTGTTTTGATAATTTTCTTCTTTTTTTGCCTTAGAACCAATTCACATGTATCATTCTTCTCTATTTGATACAAATCTTCATCCATAGACTTAATCCAATGTTCATCTTTGTTGGATTCTTCAAAATTTCTTGGTTCAACTATGCATAATAGTGCTAGGTGTTGCTGTTCTGGTGAACATATCCTTCTTCGAGTTTCAACTCCTACATATTTATTCCCAATAATCTGTTCTGGTGGATGATATTTCTACACTTGTCAGCTAGGTGTCTTTGGAGGTATTTGTTTCTCATCTTCCTCTTAGTTTGCTTCTAGATTCTCTTCTTCTTATTCTTGTTCTGCTTCTTCTTCCACTTCTTCTTCTAGTAGATATTCTTCGTCATTTTCGTTTTCTTTCTTCCTTTTACTTTTCGTACATATTTCTCATCAATCGTTACAATGATGCTTTCCACGATTCTGTTTTGTCTCATATTAAATCATTTATATCCCCTGTGCTTGCTTGAGTACCTGGAAACTATTCCTTTGTCAACTCGATAGTGAAACTTTCCAATCCTGCCATATTCTATTTTGATGTAACACTTGCTTCTAAATACCCTGAAATGCTTCACATTTGTTGGTCTTCCTTTCTATAGCTCATAGGGAGTCTTATCTTTGTTTATTCTGAGAATTCCTCTATTCTAAATATGAATTCTTGTATGAAATGCATGTACCCAAAAGACGTCACCCAACTTGGAATCTTTCAGCATGGTTCTAGCCATTTCATATATTGTTCTGTTCATTATTTTAGTGTCTCCATTTTGTTGTAGTTTCCTAGCTATTGAGGATTGCCTTTTTATTCCCTGTTCACCAAAAAAATATGTAAATTCTTTTGAAGTAAACTCTCCACCATTATCTAATCTTAAACATTTGATTTTCAAGTCTGTCTCGGTCTCAACCATTTCTTTGTATATCTTGAAGTTTTTGAATGCCTCTGATGTCTTATCTAGAAATCTAATGAAAATCATTCTTCTGAATTAATCAACCAATACCATAAAGTATTGTTCGACATTCAATTCATGTTTTCTTGTTGGTCCACACAAATCAGGATGTACAATTTCCAATGGTTTTGCCATAGATTACTCTTTTGACTTGAAATTGGTACTCGTTTGTTTTCCGTGTAGACAATGCTTACATAAAGTATTTGTTGGCCTTGAAATCTCAAAAATTTCTCTTACAACTTGGTTTCTAGTGAATTTTACAATATTATCAAATTTAATGCAACCCATCCTTCTATGCCAAATACAACTTTCATTTTACTTTCCTAAACAACATATTTACTTTCCAATTTCATTTAGAACATATATGTTATTTGTAGTTCTTATAGATGTAGCCACCAACCTGCCCGATCCATCTTTCCTTATCTCACATTTTTTCTAAGTGAAACAAAATTTTCTGTCTTTGATCACACATTTGACTTACTTTGAGTAGATTGTGCTTCATATCTTCAACTAGTAAAACATTTTCTGCCTTGGAATCATTTCTTCTAAGATTGATTGTGCCTCTTCCTATAATTCTAGTTTATGTATCATTGTAAAATGAAATTGATCCATCTTGTTCATTCTTTAGGGTAAAAAATATGTTCTTGTCACCTGTCATATGCTTTGAACAACCATTATAAACACACCACTCACTTTTATTGTGTGGATCTTGTAGAGCGAGTGAGCATTCTTCGGTGTTGAATTGATTCTTCTTTCTAATCCATATTCTTTTTGGTTATTGTTTATAATTGTTTGTGTTATGTCTTGATTCTCTTGGGGGAACAATCAATCTACAATATTTGGCCATGTGTCCAAAGTAGTGTCATTTATAACATTCCATTTCATTACTTAATGATCCAAAATTGTTGTAGTTACTGTTCAATGTTTCATAAGGCATTCTTATATAACTATTTTTTGTGTACCCTTCATAGTTTATTTTTTTCTTGTCACAGGATCTATAGTTTAAAATGTTTTTTCCAAAATTATTACATGAATAATATAAGCCAAAAAAAATAATTTGATACCTAGAGGTGGAAGGTCTTCTGAATGGTGATGCTCTTCTAAAGTCTTGTTCTTCTTGAGGTCTTGTTGGCTGCGATTGATTTTGAACTATGTGTCTTCTATATGGCGTAGTTTATCTGTGATTTTATTCTTGGGTCCTTTTGTCTTCTTCCTTCTTAGGAGAAACACTTATGACTTTAGCATATCTTCTCTATTATGCTTCTTGTTATGTTGTATTGGATCTTGAACCTTTCTCAGTCTACATTTGGTTGTATCCTAGCTCAGTCCTGTCATAGTATGGTCTCTGACTGTTGATGATATTGCCCAATATTTTAGTGATATTATAATGCATATCTTTCTTCTCGAGATATTTTCTAAGGGTGACTATTTCTGCTTCCAAGTTGTCAATTATATTTTTTCTTCTTCGAACTGATTTTTGAGTTCTTCTTCAATCCTTATGTCCTCTTCTACCTGGATATTTAACTTCATGATAATTTACATGACTTCTTTTTAGTTGGAATTTTGATATCCTTATTTCATCTTTACTTCTTTCTTGAGCAACTTGTCACTCTTTCTTTCTTTCCTTAGTTCCTCTAAGGCACTGATTAATTTTTCTCTAAGATCGACTTCGCCTTCTTCTTTGGAATCTTCTTCATCATATTCTACTACCATGAAAATTACTCTTTATAAATAACTCTCTCTATCATCATCCTCGTCTAATTATGGACTATATTTCCTTCAGTAGAAACTTTTCTTGAAAGATTTTTTTTTTTCTTCTTCTTTAATGTCCTTTTTGAATTTTATTTTTATTCTTAGGATCATCTTCTTCATCACTATTTTTATTCTTAGAATAAGGACATTTAGAGGCAAAGTGACCAATATCGATAGAATTAAAACATTTCAATGGAAGAATACCTTTGTAATTTCTAGTTCCTCTTTTCAAATTTCTTACAAAGTTTTCCATTTCTTCATCTTCCTCTGAGTCATCGCTACAACTACAATCTGATTTTGAATTTTTCTTGTTTTTCTTCTTTGACTTCTCAGATTCCTTAGTTTTTTCTTCCTTTGTTATTGAATTGTATTGCTCTATACTCATTTCATAGGCTGTGAGTCTCCAATGTATCTTGTCCATGCTCAATGTAGCTAGATATGCTCTTTCTTCCAGGGATGAAATATTTGGCTCATATCTCATAGGTAGAGACCTTAGTACTTTTTGAACAATCACTAGTTCTTTCATCTCTTCTCCCAAAACCTTAATAGAATTGACTATTTCATCAACTTGTAGGATATAAACAACAATATCTTCATCTTCCTTCATATTGAATTGTTCAAACTTGGATCTAAAGGTTTGAAGTTTAGCTCCCTTAACTTTGGAATCACCTTTGTAGATATTATGAAGTTTGTCCCATACTTCCTTTGTGGATTCATAGTGCATAACCTTCACATGTATTGATTCAGTTAGACCATTTAGAATGGTTTTTTTGGCCCTTGAACTTTTCTCTTCAAGTTTCTTTCCATGCTTGTCTATTGGTGGAGTGGTTGGTGCATTGTATTTATCAACTACTACTCACCAGACATCAAAACCCTGTGCCTGCACATATGTTTTCATCCTTATTATCTAGAAGGAATAGTTCTAGATGTGAAATTGTGGTGCTCCAATATTAGGGTATTCAATGATATCCTTCTATAGGTTAGACTATCTCTTGAATAACGTGGCTCTGATACAAATTGTTGGAATACTGAGAGTGGGGGTGAATCGGTATGAGCACTTTTATCACTCTTAAACACAGTATATAAAATTCAATTTAATCAATAATATATCATCAATGTATCAATAAAAAATGTATCATGAGAACATAAACATAAGAAATATCACATCACATCAAATACAAAATACACCATAATTTATACAGAAACCCAATGGGAGAAAACCACAAAATTCTTTCTTATATATGGAATATTACATTCATTGGAAGCACCAAATTCAAAATTTTGTATCTATAATTGGATGGAGGCTACAACCCCCTATTTACAATATCCAATTTTAAGGAAGTTACAACTCCCTCAATTATTTGGCTGCAACCAGAAGGAGGCTACATCCCCCTGATTCTCAAGCTCCAACCTTAAGGCAGCTCCAACTCCGTGAGTTCTCCGTCAACAACCTAGAGGAGGCTACAACGGCATTTCCTTGCCTCGTCTTGCCACCCTAAAAAATAAATGTAGACCAACTTTCACTACCACTGTCACTGTCACTGACTCTGTCACTTCCACTACCTCTGTCACTGCCACTATCACTGTCACTTACTTTGTCACATCAACTTGTCAAGATGTCACTATATCTGACTTGCTACTATCACATTACCGTCAACCTATTTCTGTCAATGTATCATCAACCCGCTCTACCAAAACATGTACCATACCATGCATCAACTGGGTAGAAACAAATGGAGTATAACATGAAACAATCATGTACCATAAGATATGCCAAATGTAGATACCATAACATCATATAACATGCACTAGAGCATCAACCACATATAAAAATAGTACCATACACCATAGCATCAATCATGTATAGAACTGTACCATATACTCAATGAAGTGCCTCAAAGAACCCAAACATGTGCCTCATCCATGTAACACCATACATGAAGTGTATACCTCAACCATACATCCACATCTTAAAGTTGAACCATAAAAATCATATCCTAACTAGCTAAATTAACAAGATGCCTCTTTCAACCATGTAGCCAATATGTACCTTTATCTTTTACCAAACCAAACTTACCTCAAGCATGTATCATACCATAACCTAGTATAACCATCACACCAAGAAAATAAGCATACCAATACCTCTCTAGTTGACCTGATACAAAGTAGATATGACATGTGAGCTCACTTCTGACTTCTGGGACCTTTTATTAGCATAATCCCCAAATTTTTCTTATCCTCATGGGAATAAGAAATCCTATCATGTGGGGCCTCACATGATGATCCCTAAGAAACCCGTGGAGGTGCCTCATGGGACATTAGTAGTCTGACCCATGGGGGATATCCAAACCAGGGTTTCCTCAACAAAATTCACTCTTCTCTGCAATCCTAAAACTCCCACACTCCTCTCTTATCTCTACCTCATATTTTTCCATCGCTAACTTGAAAAATAGATCACTAGTTCACTAGAATATGTTCAACAAAATAAGTGAGTGAATATACTTGTGAATGAATCCTTGAGGTGTATTTATACTTTTTCTAAGTAAACTTTATCTTTAATCTTAGGGGCTTTTATACTTTCTTTTTATAACCACTTTACCCTTTCATTAAATACTTGTAACCAAGTAGGGGATTCTTGACCATTCTTCAGGGCTTGTAACTTTACAAGGCCATAGCTCCTCAACTATGAGGAACTGCATGGCCTACCACCTATCACCAAAAACATAATGATGAGGAATATCCATCCATGAGTGAGTTACTTGGATTTACAACATCCTCCGTGATATTTTTCCTTGATCAATTGTGGGTTCCATAATCATGCATTTGGGGCTATGAAACTTCCTTGAGGGTTGACATCAATTGACAATCAATATTTAAACGCTCACACTCACATGAACTAGTATAAGTTACCCACTCAATGAGATCTCATCTTTTTCCACTCAGTGTGTCTCATCCTCTCACCTAGGATTCCATTTATTATATTGTGTTAACCCTAATTCCAAATCCCTATATTTTCTCCAATGTGATCAATGACTGACATATAATCTCACATTCACTTTAGATCTAATAGCTAGGACTTAAGGAACTCTCACTTAAGTTACTAATGTTAAAAACTTAGGAATTTAACTTAATTAATCTCATGTTAATCTAAAAGGTCATTCACTTTAACAGTTAACAAATAAAGTGAAATTCCTAAGTTTTTGAGAGGATACAAGCACAACTTCAACATGCTAGACATCGATCCTATGTGGAAGTACCTATCCAATGCTAAATACATAAACACTTATGCTTGGAAAGGAACGTACTTCTACCACTTGGAGGTGGCTCTATATTTTCTATTAGATATACTACCATGCCTACTCTCCAATCCACCTAATTGGGTGCACCTTTTGACAAAAACATTATCCATGCCATCTCACTCATACCTTGCTTTGAAGACTTCTCATTGATCATGATCTTGGAAACCTCTTGCTCCCAATCATCCTACATTGCCATCTTGTACCATGAATATTTCTTGATAGATGTGGAAGGTTGTGCCTTCCCACCTAAACTTGAAGGTTGAATATCTCTAAGTTGTTCAACCTTTGAAGCTACCTTCTCCTTATTCTATGCCATTGCGTTGCTTTCCACAACTCACATAGTATAGCCCTTTAGCCTATGCAAGTTTCCCTCTCTAACTCGAGAAATAATTGATGTGTCTGAGATATATCCTATAGGAATCATCATTGCATGTCCATCTCAAAACACTACTTCAAATCCCTTCTCCTCATTCCAAAGGACTAAGAGCACACTCCTCCTCATCTCTGGCACCCATAACACATCCATTACTCCCAATATGCCTCTTGAATCTATCAGAAAAGGCACTATTCCAAATCCATTTACTACATGTTTGGTCCTCATACCTAGTTCCACATGCATGTCTCATTTAGGCTCTATAAATATATTGAACAACTCTCGTGATCCTCTCATATATTATAGGTAGTCTAGGAAATAAATAATAAATTTGTTTGTTTACATTTCATGGCGACCTCATCCATTTGATCCTTTGTCGATGTAGATACCTCTGGTTGCATACCATTTCCACCCTTCTTCTTGTTTGGACTTTAACCTGCATATTTCTCAAAAAAGTGACATGCATAGAACTTTACTTTATTTATATTTCCAAATCAACGACCCTGATCTCTTCAGGCTCCGAGCTTCATCGAAATATGAAACACCTCTCCACAAAACCTTTGAAGGAATCAACCTCTGAAGTTCACATTATGATGCCACACATCCTCAGAGAATCAATGAATGTGATTAACTACAGGACCTCATGCTTTGGGAGTTCCAAAGTATTAAATATCACAAACCCCCAGAGTGAAATCCTTCGAGAGTTGTGAATCTCCTAACACGTGTCCTCCACTATCGGTGACTGAGATCCACTTCAACTTTGACAAATTCATGTCCAAACACCCCTTGTTGTAAATCCTCCAGAGTGTCAAACCTCCCAAGCGACGTATCTGGTGAAACCTGTCCACTATGGAGGATGACTCAGATGAACTCCGAACTGGCATGATATAAAGCTACGTTCTATTGACGATCAATGACCATGATCTTCTTCAACTCCTTGAGCATCGGGAGTTTTGATTGCTCCTCGTTTGAAATCTCACGGAGTGTTATGACTTCATAGTTTCATATATGTTAATATTATGGTAGTTGTGGGAGGTATTTACCTCCACGTGTGAACCTGACGAGAATAGAAGAGAAAAACCTAAAGAGTTGGATAATAACCCTAGAAGTCTTTTCAGCTCAAGAAGATAATTAATATTAGGTTATTAGAATCCAAGAGAGGAAGTCGACCAGAAATAATAATAATATACTGAACAGACACATATCCAAAAGGAGAATTCAGCCCCAACAAATCTGGCAGAATGAGTATAAATACAGGGTTCCAGTTCTCATTTTGACATAATCTTAGAATTGCAGTTCCCAGTTTGGTGTGCACTGCAATTCCCAGTTTTGTGCGCACATGTGGAGGAGGGTTGCAGGTACATTTGTAGGAGCAGCTAGTTTTCAGTATGACCTTGGACTATCTCTTGGCTAGGGTTTGGACTATCTGATCAGCTATTGTT
>CBVK0100920671.1:0-13947 GCA_900067695.1 Picea abies | reverse complement strand
TAGCCAACTCATTCTTCTCGAAGATTCCCTTCTAGAAGGTTCGAGAACTTTATCTTTTTCCTCTTTAAGAAGATGTTCTCACCCTGACAGTTAGGTACAGTGCGAACCCCTCGCACTCTAGTTTAATGCAGCCTGCGAGAATCAGGCATTCTCGCAGGTAAATATATAGGCAGCCTAGGAACTTCTTTTAAAAATATGATTTCTGGAAACAAACAAGTGTAATTTTTCTCAGGAAAGTGTTCTTAGTGAAGAGCTTGATTTTCCATCATCATAACATCATCATATTATCATCATGATGACCAAAATTGTGGATAACAGAATTCCCCCCAAAGTCTGAGAGTGGAATCGGTGACAGTCGATAGACTTTGTAAGCTGCATGTATGTGTCAATAACCAAGAGCACATCTAGTCAGAGACCTGCAAACATCCAAGCATCAACAGAATATCATGTATACCAATGACCAAAATTGTGGATAACAGAATTCCCCCCAAAGTCTGAGAGTGGAATCGGTGACAGTCGATAGACTTTGTAAGCTGCATGTATGTGTCAATAACCAAGAGCACATCTAGTCAGAGACCTGCAAACATCCAAGCATCAACAGAATATCATGTATACCAATTCTGAGGTAGGCATTACCATACTCAGATCATAGACTGATGACATCATAAACCAAGGTCATGGCCACCAATCATACACTATGGATCCATGCCATCACTATATAGCACAGCCACCTGAATACACTATGGATCTGTGCGACAAATTTTCAATCAAAATGACATAGCCACGAAACATACACAGTGGATCTATGTGTCGCAAAATATACATACTCCATCGCAACTTGGATCACAAATATAATATCCAGGGTCTTCAATCTCATCGTCCAAAGTACGAATCTAACCATGTGATTACATGTGTCGAAGTCGAACATGGTAGAAACCACTTGATTACCGGTCATTGATGGAACCGTTAACAAGTGCGAGGGAAATCACCATTGATGTCAATGATTCCCAAGGTACTATATTACAATCCATCGACTGTGAATAAATGAGTTGATGTCGAACACCTGATGAAATCTTTCGATCAGGGGTCAATGATGTAAACCCATTGTCGAAAGCGAGGAAACTTGCCATTGAGGCATGCAAGCTCCAAGGTACTAAATAATTTCTAAGTCTTGATTCTGGATAATGTGTTGAAGTCTATGGAACAAGACTCATCACAGGAGGGCCTTGATGTATCCCCCATCAGTGACACGAAATGAGTAACATATTTTGAAAGTGAAACAGAGTATGTGGCAATTGGACTTTGGACACAGGGAAGGCCGACACGTAATGAATGGATAACTGCAGATGGCTAACTCAATAGAGGTTTCAGATGGACTTCTCTTGAACACATGAATGACACGACCAATGATTTGGAAGCATTGACTCAAATACGACACATGGAAATACCTTGTTATCAAATCGAATGAGAGACAAATGGATTTCCCAAACCAACTTCAAAGATGAATAGGGGGTGTCATGTTCAAGAGCGACACTTACTGCCAATTAACACAAAGATGGAACATATCCCTTTCCCAAATTTTCCCCCACCATTTCTAGCAAGTACCTCTTTATTATTACGCAAGATTGAAGAGGATCACATATGCTTGTTGATATAATCTCATCCTTCGGACGAGTCCCTCGGAGTATTTTTAACGAACCCTAGGAAGGAGTGGTTTGGTCCCATTACGGGTCTGTCAATGTTTGTTTAACGAGTCCAGAGATAGTAAACTCGAAGGTTTTTCAAGATTATGGAGTTTGGAAAAACACTTTAAAAGAGAACTCTCTCAGTTCCTTTTTCATACAATAGTCCAACGAGACCGAAAAAGGGTTAAACTATCGCTCGAAGGATGCATACTTCAAATACTTTAACGAGCATGAAAATAGCAAGATCGCTCGGTAATCTTTTCATGTTTAGAGATTCTGAAAAGAGCTTAAAGATAACTCCAGGGGGTTTCCTTTTTCATGTAACCACAGCGAGCCCGAAAAAGTGATAAAATGACGCTCGGTCACGTTCTTATGTTTTTCACAAGTGCAAGAACAGACAAAAGACGCTCGAGGTTTTTAGGTAAAAACCATAACAAACAACCAAAATCACACCACACCAAGGAAAAAAATTCTGTCCATAACCATCGATATTTCTCACCTGCAAGTCATTTCACTCATTTCCACATTAGTGATTAGGGTTAAATACTAAATAATCATAAAAAACCCACATTTGATATAGTAAAAAGTAATAAAATGAACAAATAACAAAATTTACCATATCATTTTCACATTTTACCATTGAGTGCCAAAAAACCTTCATTTTACCCTCTACCTTCGGCGTCAAATTCCAGGAGCTACGGGAGACCATTTGACGTGCCATCAACAATATTTTGGTAAGTTCCTCATCCCTTATCTTTTCATGGTTTAAAAATTCAATTTCATTGGTAAAAAGTTCAGTTTTAAACTAGTTTTTTGAACCCTATGCGCGTGGAAACATTCTCGCAGGTGGCCCATACGGGACCTGCGAGAATGACCCATTCTTGTAGGTGGGCCTTAAGAAGCCTACGATAAGTTCACACTGCACATAATAGCTCACCTGCGAACAGCGCAAAATTCAAAATTTTATGCAACGTTTAGCCAATTGCAAGAATTTTTCTCATGAATAAGATCACTAACCATGTTTGTATGTTTCTTATGCAGGTTAATATCCGCAACCATGGTACTAGAGTGGCGGGAATGAGAGCACGAGGAGGATAATTCCAACGCTGAAAGTCACCCTCCAACCATAGTTTCACTAAGAGACTGTGGTCTCTTAAAATACTTCCGCATCCTGGGTATGAGAGCCCAAGTTCGATTACTGGAGTACTTAGTCTGAATGTGGGATCCGGACCAACAAGTGTTCATCGTGGGAGATCATACATTGACTATTGATATCAAGGATATCTATTTCTTGACCAGATTATCCAGACGTGGATCCTATGTCAGTTTGTCTGGCAGCAGAGCAGGCAGGTTGAAAATGAACAAATATTGTAACCAATACTGCGTACTTGAGGCTAAAAGACAAAAAGGGAAAGTGGCAATTTGGGGAGTTACTGATTTGACTCTCCGCATGATTCTCTTCACCATTGCTCGGATGGCAGGAAGTGCGACTCCACATATGGATCTGTAGAGCTATTTCTAGTACGCCATCGAGTGTACTGAGCCCCGGGTATTTAACTGGGTTGATGCAATATCAAGAAACAGTTGACTAAGTGCAGGCGAGGAGGTCTAAAACAGTTTGGATATGGTTCTTTATTAGTGTCCTTTTTCTTAGAGAGGGTCCCTATGTTTCATCTCCAAGCTGAGTGGGAACTTCTGGGTCCTAGGGATCCGAGGATGTTGCGGTGGTGTCGGCTCATGGCCCAACATGTGGCAGGTCCTATCGTCAAATATGACGATGTTTTCTTCAACTGGTTGCAGAACCAGATGCTGATGGTGGATGACTACGCATATGTTGGGCTGGATTTCCGAGGAGATCCATATTTAGCGCTACCTGAGGACGCACAGTGGGGAGACCTTGGTAAGAAGAACACACAAATTTTTGTTTTTAAATGTTTTTGAATTTTAATCATATTTAAATGTTTTTGTTTTTATAGATTTACCCGAAGACTAACACCAAATACTTGTTGATAACAAAGACGTTGGACCATATCGACCTACTGGCAGTTCTCCTATCCAGCGACGAGGAGAGGCATCAGTAGCAGTTCCACAATACGCCAAGGATTATCTAACGGTGGAGCAGAATTTAGAGGGTCTGATGGCAGATGTTCCAGATATGACTCTGGAAGAGATCCCACGACGCAATCAATGCCACACCATGGGGGTTTCTGCATCTATGGGTCGACTGCTCTACAGAGTTGCTAGGACATTAGTGTGTTATCGTGAACATCATCCATGATGTCATTATATAGAAGCTATGAGCTTCAATTTTTGATATTTTGGTCTTCGGACAAACATTTTTCTAAAAACAAACTCTTGATCATTATATATATATACACGGCTTCTATCGGTTTACTTTACATTGTGTACATTTTAATGTGTTTGATTTATAAATGATTTAAATGCCTGTCCAATACATAATTAGCTAAAGCATCTGTTAATGTATTAAGACATCTAGGAATATGTTGATATTCAATGTGATCAAAATGTCGTTCCAAGAGGCAAATTCACAAATATACCCTTAATAAAGTAGGACTTCGAATAGAGTAGACATTACTTAGATGTAGTACTACAAGCTGCGAGTCAAGTCGCACAACCAAATGATGAATCCCGAGAGAGATAGCATCAACTCAATAACGGCGTTATACTCTACAATGTTGTTGGTTGCCCGGCCAAGACATACACCTTGTAAAGATATAAGCTCGTTTGTTGGGGCATAGATTGCCCATGCAACAGAAGCTAGGTTCCGAGTACTACGACTAGCACCATCAACGAAGCCAATATAAGGTAGCGAATACTCCGACATCTGGCAATCAAACACAACATCACGTAAGGGCAGAGACCAGATAACGTCAAAAGAAAACTAAAGTAACACACACAGTATGATACATAAAATACAAGTACTCGTGCACAAATGACTTATGCATAGTACTTCTTTAAGTACAACCCATTCCTGGGTTCACTCAAAGGTACACCATCATAATCCACCAGCTCATATGCTCCTTTTTCCAAAACTTTGCTAACAATGTAAGGCCCACGCCACATTGGCTCGAATTTCCCAGCTCCTAAGACATCTTTATCTTGTTCATATAGAAGAACAAGATCTCCTTCAGAGAAAACACGAGGCTTGACATGCTTGTCATACTGTGCCTTAACACGTTTCTTCTGGGCTTCTATTACAAGAGTAGCATCACGGTGAGTCTCGTCTAATCGCATCAGATACAATAGACGTTCTTCTTCAGCAAAAGTATTAGGTAAGAGCTCTACAACTAGTTTCAAGGAAGGTATTTCACATTCTATCGGAAGAATGACTTCCATCCCATAAACTAATTGAAAAGGTGTAAATCCTGTAGTAGATTTAACAGATGTCCGATATGCCCACAATGCCGAAAATAACATCGTGTGCCAGCTAGTTTTATGAATTCCTATCATCCGTCGAATCATAGTTATAAGAACCTTATTAATTTCTTCGACCTGGCCATTAGCCTGTGGATAATAGGGTGTTGAACTATCATGATAAAGGCCCAACTTTTCGGTAAGTTCAGACATCATATAATTTCTAAAATGACTACCGTGATCGGTAATGATAGCCTGAGGAACACCAAAACGAGTGATGACATGGTTGAAAAGAAATAACGCTACAGTATTTCCAGTATTATCGAATGTTGGCATCGCCTCGGCCCACTTAGTAAAATAATCAACAGCTACAATAATATAACCATGCTTCCCGGTCGAGTGAGGGTGACATGTCATGAAATCAATGCCCCATTTCGCAAAAGGACCTACTGAGACTACAGGATGAAGGAGAGAAGGATGCGACTGAATCTTCTGATTAAAGGTCTGGCAGGCATGACACTTCTGAATAGCAGTAATGCAGTCATTGAATAAGGAAGGCCAAAAGTATCCTGCACGTAATATCTTCTGGGCAGTAGCATACCCAAACATATGACCACCACATGCTCCTGAATGGCATTCATTCAAATCTTTCTCAGCTTCGTCAAAATTCAAACAACGTCGAAAGAAAGAGTCAATGACTCGACGGTAAAGAGTATCACCGAGGATAATATAATGACGTGCTTGATAACGGACACGACGACGTTCAGCACTAGACAAAGCAGGTCGGAAAGTTTGAGTTTGGAGATATATAATGATATCTCTGTACCAAATATTGTTAGTACTAATAAGGAAAATTGATTCATCAGGTAACGAATTGACTGCTACTTTTTCTGTGGCGGTGTGGGGAAAATCACAAATTAACTCAGCGAAAACTAAGGATTTCTTCGACGTGGCACGATCGAATTCCAAATCGAACTCCTGGAGAATGATAATCCACTTGGAGTACTTGCCCCCCAACAATTGACGTGTCAATATATGTTGCATGGGGTTACAATGTGAAATCACTGTAGTCTTCCTGGAGAGAATATAATGGCAAAAATGTTGAACTGCTTGAACAACAGCCAGAGCCAGTTTTTCAACATGTTGGTACTTGATTTCCGTCGAAGTTAGACTCCGACTCAAGTAATATATAACATGTTCATCGTGTGCATCATCCTCCTGAATGAGGACCATGCCGATGGTATACTCAGAAGCAGCTAGATAAAGAAAATAATCTCGACTATAGTCAGGAGGGAAAAGAAGAGGGGCTTTCGTGAGGGACAACTTTAAAGCTTCAAAAGCGTTGTTAGCAACCTTATCCCAGACAAACTCTGAACCTTTCTTTAGAAGACGAAGACGTGTAAAACCCCGAGTAATCTCAGCGTAATTTGGGATGAAGCGATGAAGAAAGTTTGCTTTCCCCTGCAAACTTTGTAACTGGCGCAAAGAAGAAGGAGGAGGGAGATTAAGAATCGCCTCAACCTTAATAGGATCTACCCGGATCCCATGGTGTGAAACAATGAAACCGAGGAGACGGCCAGATTATATGCAAAAGACACACTTATGAGGGTTTAGATGAATGCGATAGAACCGACAACGAACGAAAATTGCTTGGAGATGATTAGGGTGATCGACTCGACGTAAAGAATGAGCCGGCAAATCGTCCAAATAAGGTTGAAAGATATGCTTGATATCGTGAAATGCGTAAGACATAGCACTTTGGAACGTTGCACCTATGTTCTTCAGACTGAAGGGGAGTTTTCTATAGACAAAAGTACCCCAAGGAAAAATAAAATCCATTTTATGTTGGTCCTCTGGAGCGATATTAATTTGATTATAGCCGGAAAATCCATCCATGAGGGAAAAGATTTCACTGCTGGCACAGTCATCGACGATCTGGTCAACGAAAGGGGTTAGAAAATTGTCCTTTGGACAAACTTTGTTAATATCCCGATAATCAACACAAATGCATATACTACCACCTTTCTTATCAATCGATACTGGGTTGGAAACCCACTCTGTCAATGCCACAGGATAAATAAAACCGGCTTTAAGAAGTTTTTCAACTTCAAGTTTAATAGCTGCCGCTTTACGTGGATGGACAGGACGGAGGCGCTGCCGGACTGGTTTAGCTCCGGGGTATGTATTAATTTCATGGAACACAATAGTAGGGTCGATACCTAGCATCTCTTCGTAACTCCAGGCAAAGATATCACGAAATTCTTTAAACAAGGAAGTATAAGTGACAATTTCTTCGGGAGAACACGAAGCTCCAATATGAACATTCTTGACTATCCCAGGTTTAACTGAAATATCTATGGGTATCATGGGAGAAATGTTACTGAGGTTCCCTTCTGCAAACACATCACGTGTAGATTGGGGAACTGTGGATATAACAACAATGGTCAACGGAATCGAAATCCGCTGATAATTCTCAAGAGTGTGTTGTTCCAGAAACAATATGGAACAATGATGCCCATCGTCCCAAGGGGTGTCCTCCATGACAGACATGATCATCTCGTCAGTGGGAAAGATGACACGGAAAGGATCAGGAGACAAATCATCAAAAGAAGAAGTAGTAAGGGTTGTTGATTGAATGGCTTGATAAGCGAACTCAACCGAACCTAACGGCATGACGTCGCCGAAATGAACATGATCTTCAGGATCAGGGACTATCCAAGGGTCGGCAGACACAGGAAGTTCATGAGGTAGAGTAGAGATCATATTAATAGAAGCAACTGACGGGTGTGGAATATCGGGCGGTGGTGGTATGGGGAAAGTACCCATTAACGAAGAGTCTTTTAAAAGGCTGACTCCAACATTCTCGTAACCCGATGGGGTTTTAGCTATGAACGACACGTTTCCAGTGTGAGTATCAGCATTAAAGAAGGAAAGTTGATCAACCGTAACTACTTTTCCCTGGTGAGGAAATCGTATGACACGGAATAGGGTTGACACAACAACACGCATAGAATCGACCCAGCTACGACCAAGTAGAAGATTATAATCTAGGGGAGCATCGAAAACTTCCACTTCAACCTGGACGGTCTTACCTTCGAGAGTAACAGGCAACGATGGAAGAACACCGTAAGGCTTAAAACCAGAGCCTTTGAAGGCTCTCAAAGTGTTTTGTGATTCGTTTAAAGGGGGAGATCCAATGGCTTTCCAACAAGTAAAAGACATTACACACGTAGAGGCACCCTCATCAATAACAGTCCGACAAATGCTCTTGTCGGCGACAACAACTTGTATTTGAAACTCAAGCTGTGGGGGTAACCTTGGAATATGGTCTTCCAAGTCAAAGACTATCAAATTTGTATCTGTGGGATCAATTCCACCTATAGCTTTCAACAGAGCCCTTCGCTGTGCAGGACAAGACTGAAGGACTTCAAGGGCGGACATCGTTGAAGGTGCTTAGGCCAGATCTTCTACAATGCTATAGTTCTAGGCCGCATGAGCATGAGGATTGAATGCCGATTTCTTAACGACACCTTTCGGGGGTAGTCGTATAACTGCATCAAGGTTAGGTCATTCAAGATGAAGAGGACCGTTTGTAGGTGGATTCGGTGGAGAGGATTGTACCAGATCAAGAGGTAAATCGTCAATCTTCTCTTTAGAAGAAGTATAGTCTTTAGCTCTAGTGGTAAGGGCAACGTTGTCTTTCTTGGAATCACCGGTGCACATCAAAACATAAGATGTTGTAGAAGTATAGGGTTGGTCGTGGATGACCAACGAAGCCTGTTGTTGAGACGGGAAGGGTTGAGACAAGACTGCCGGCATAGAGGTTTTCGACGTTCCTTGAAGGAACTTGTTAACCTCGGCACGTCTCGGACAATCCTTCGTGTAGTGATCATCACCATAGATAAGGCAAGGGTAGCGTGTTTTGCGCTTATCCCGGTCTTCAACAGGAGGGGTTTTGGTTTTCTCATTCGGGTTATTATTTTTACTCTCCTTATTCTTGCCTCTCCCTTTCTTAGATTTATTCTTACCGGTCGACGTAGATTGAACAAATTTCACTTCAGAGGTTTTACCGGCGGGAGGAGTAGGAGACGGAGCACATTGAACATTAGAAGAATTGGATTTTGGGGTTGTAGTTGAAACAAAATGTGAGTGGGTATGAGTGGTACCAATCACACCATCAGCTGCATGTAAGGCAGCTGGAGCAGTAGAAGTGTTGGAAGTACCAGGACGAGGTAAATTAGGTAGTAGGGTGTAAAGTGTTCCCGTTTGCGAATAAACGAGATCAAGATACTGAGCGTGACTTATAGCCTGCTCCTCTGTAACAACACTACCCATAGCAATGTCTTTACCAATTTCGTTCACGAAATATTTCGTAAACCATTCTACCAATAATTGATCAGGGAGTTCAAGTTTGATGAGACGTCGTCTCCATCTCCACTCATGTATATGATCCGAGATGTGAGTACCTTTCGTTTGTTTGAAAGAAGTCAAGATCTTAGTCCCAGTATCGTAACAGATCGATAACTGGTAATGTGTGAGAAAATCCATAGCTAAGGTGTTGAAATTAGAAAAGAAACCTCGTGGCATTTCAATGTACCACTTCGCAGCCAAACTGGTAAGGGTTCGTTGAAAAAGATGCAAATGAATGGAGTCATCCATCAATGAGTTGGATGAACACCATAAATGAAAAGTCATGAAATGATTATTTGGGTCCTCTCCCACCTTGCCATCAAATTTTGGAATATCCGATGGGAGCTTAGCAGGAATAACAGGCCATTGGGGAGAGTGACGAATAGGATCATTTAGAATCCTAGACAAATCAGGCAAATCCAAGGTAGCAAGAAAAGGCAACTGTCAGTTTACTTGCAGGCACTGATGGATTTGGGGTGGAAGCCCTGTTGGTAGACCAGTAGGAGCATAAGCAGACTGTCTGTAGAGGGAAGCCCCTGGTTGGTTCGGTGGTGGCTGGATAGGGTAGTAGCCCCAAGGATTGTAACCTTGAGTTTGAGTAGGGACCTGAGGTTGGGTAGTTTGACCCGAACCCCAAATAGGATTAGTTACACCTGGATATGGTTGGCCTATAGGAGGGACAGTTGTCTGCCCCCCAGCAGTTTGAGGAAAGTTTTGTAAAAGATGATTCCAATAATGGGCCAACTCAGGAGGTATGTTTTGTCCAAAAGGGGAGGTTGGTCCCCCTACCGTAGGTATAGTTCCACACGGGAGTTGTGTACCAACCGTAGGTTGTGTGGTAACTGTGTTGTGTCCGGGAAAAGGAAAAGGAACCGTACCACCCTGTCCACCAACAGGAATGCACAAGTTTGGTGCAACAGTCGGGATAGTGCTACTAGTATTAGGATTGCCAGTAGGAAACTGAGGGAGTGTCGGGATGAAATCGGGAATAGGATTCCCAGGAAATGGAGGACCACCTAGAGAACCGACTAGGGTTTGCGGAGGTGTTGGATGGGAAACATTCAACAAAGGATTCAACACATGGTAACCAGGGGGAAAATTTGGGTTGACCTCAGGTATTCGCTGGGTATTGATAGGGGCAAGAGTAGTTGCAGGAATCTCGGTTTGGACACTCGTAGTATTCATGAGATGGGCCATCTCGGGAGGGAGAACAAAACGATAAGTGGTAGTCTCTGGTGCAGTTTCTGGTTCAGGAGACACAAGAGGGTTGATTTCGTAGACATGGGGTGACTCAGTACCAAACAGGACTCGTCGGAAATCACCCAACCAAAAAGGATCTTGGCCTACTACACCATGAGAAGGCCCAATGGTTGATTCAGAAGATGTAACAACAGCTTCTTCAGAAGGATTTAATCGCCCAACAGGTCGTTCACCACGATGAATGCGATAGTCCTCTATAGTATTGGTAATTCGAAAATCACCTAGAGAATCAGTGCGTTCTACCTGTGGAGGTGGTGTAGAAACGTCTTGGACTTCACTTGTGTCCATGTGTGGTGGAGTAACAACGGGGATTTCACCCTGACGAGGAGAGCCCTCAGGGGTGCCTTCAGGTGTTGCTGTATGCAAGGGTTGTGAAGCGTCTGGATGTTCCGGGGATAAACCTTGCATCCTACGTGAATTTCGTGGGGGAGCAATTGTAAACAAGTAACAAACTCCGCGAAGAAAATCCTATGGTCAACTTCGAGAAACAAACAACACACACTAGTAAACAAAATCTAGAAGCAATCACCAAGCAAACAATACCTTCTAATATCGAAGCCACTAGTTGGTGATAAAATCCAACATCGCAACAACGAGATGAGAAGGGGCGGGGCTAAGGTGGAAAAGTTACGTTGACGACCTGCTTAACAGACTTATGCCCTGGTACAAGCTCCCACACATAATTGTGGGTATACCCTCCAAGGAGCCTGAGTGAGTTTGATCAACGTCGATTCCAGGTACCGTGAAGAATTTCCCCTCCACAGTCACCTTGGGTAAGAACTTAGAGAGATAGGCCACTAAGGTCACCACAAACAACAATACAGCCTGGGGGAATAGTCATCAGTCCGATCCACATGCAAGGGGAGGGTATCAAGCCCGAAACCAACTCAAAGGCTTCCACTCATAATTGTGGGTATGCCTCGGAGTGATCCCCGTAATACGTGCAATCTCTACACCGATGTCAACAAAGCAGGGTTAGTAACTCTGCCAACACCAATGCGACCTAGTGCTTGACCCTTGTGTTAGAAGGGCGTCCCAGGACAATATGTTGCAAATGGAATTTAGCACTCCCTAACTCAAGATGCTATTGTGTGTTTTTGAGCTTTTGGAGAGTGTATCTCTCTTCCTACTCCAAAGCACTAGCCTAGCTAAATGTTGGTGTAAAAGAGCCCTAGAAAAGAGTTACTAGATAAATTTGAAGATTACGCAATGTTTTTTAAAAGATGTTGTTTACTCAAAGGTAACGGAAGTGAAACTCATGGTGTATGACTCTGACCCAAATAATGCAAGGATAATGATGAAATATAATTCTTTTCATTCCATGAATCCTAGTTATGGGAGAGAGAATATTTTCCAAATCAATCTCAATACTACAATGCAAATGCACTGTTCAATTTCCTTTCAAATGTCAATACAAACAATCATTTATCAATGAACAATTTCTATATGTCTTTTTTCAAATACTTCAATAAACTCTAAAACTTGATTTTCAATGTTTTCGAAAAGGCAAAAACAAAATCTTGAAAGAAAACTTGTTGTTCACTTTCCAAGAAGAACTTTGATTAATGAGAAAAGAAAATCAAACCATCAATAATCAAACAATAACAACCCAACCAAAACTTTCAACGAAAGTAAAAACAAAAGCAAACCAAGAAGTTCCTCAATGCAAATGAAAAATGTTCTTTCGAACCAACAAGAAAACGAGAAACACCAAACACTTAACTCTCAACCAATCACTGGTTCTCAGCCAACTCAACACACTTAACTCCAGAAGTCAAAGAGAAAGAAAATGCCAATAAGAGCCAAGAAATGAAAGTCAAGCTATAAAGGAAAGAAAAAACCTTGAAACCCTAGATCAGTTCAAGCAAGCAAACTAAAGCAAGAGATATGTAAGTCAATGATCTAATAAGCCAAAAAGGTGTAATTCAATAGATCTGAGTAGTTGAAAAAGTCAAAACTCAATTTCAAACATTTCAAAAATCTTGCTCGCAGGCAAGTAGTGGAACAAAGTGTGAGAAGATAGTATTCTCGCAGGCCACCTTAAAGCAAGGTGCGAGGTGTTCGCACTGGACCCTATATGCAGGGTGAAAACTTGACTAGTTCTCGCATGCTGTAAATACACATAGTGTGAGAACTCCTGAAGATAATGAAAATTTTGAAAATGCAAGCAAAATTCAAACTGGATTATAGACCCAAAAGGTCTCTCAGGATATCCTGAGGACTCAGACACTGACAAAACAGGAGAAAAATGAAAAGAGAGCAAATGGCCACAGAAAATTCAAAAACCATAAAGAAAAAGGAAAGAGATTCCCCAGTGGAGTCACCAATTTTGTTTCAGGATAAATCTGTGAGTGCGGGCACAAACGGATCTCCCTAGATCCACCTGGATCTAGAACAAAACAGGACAGAATAATACACTTTCCCTAGATTTAACCTATTGAATGAACTAAGAGACTAGGATCATGTACATACCTTATGAATGCTTTCCTTATGTCTCCATTGTTCCAAGCTTCGCTCCAATGCTCTTGTCCCATTCAGATCACAACAGTACAAACCAATCAAAGTGAAGGTAGGTCAATATATTCAATAGCTAATCTATACATATGATCAAGGAGTTATGTAATAAAGTGACATCATCTTTATGGGAAAGTGACATATTACTGTATTGAAATAATTGAAAGTGAAACTTACAACATGAGCCTTGATGTTGTATATCTCCTTTCGATGGCTCCTAGCTCTGACACACACACTTGCTCATGCATGAAGAAAATCAACCACATCTGATGACCTTGTTGTTGTCTCTAGCTGTTGTAGCATCAGTCCTCCATACAGTCTTGCACTAATTCTCTAATCAATCTCTTGCTAGATTGCTTCTAACCCTTTCCATGAGCCATCTCCTCAATATATAGTAGAAGATAGATTAGTTACTTGGATAGGAAATGATCCCAAGATATCAGGAAAACTAGTACTTAGATAACCATTCGCTAGCCAACTCATTCTTCTCGAAGATTCCCTTCTAGAAGGTTCAATGACTTTATCTTTTTCCTCTTTAAGAAGATGTCCGCACCCTGACAGTTAGGTACAGTGCGAACCCCTCACACTCCAGCTTAATGCAGCTTGCGAGAATCAGGAATTCTCGCAGGTAAATATATAGGCAGCCTGCGAACTTGTTTTAAAAATATGATTTCTGGAAACAGACAAGTGTAATTTTTCTCAG
>CBVK0100920670.1:0-12410 GCA_900067695.1 Picea abies | reverse complement strand
ATCATAACATCATCATATTATCATCATGATGACCAAAATTGTGGATAACACCTGCATTTCCTAATCCTTTTAAAATCATAAAACCATAACCACATTAATCTGAAAGAATATTTAAACCCATACAAGAAAGAGATGTATCAAATTGAACTAGTTTGGAACTCATCCACATGCCCAACATAAGTCACAATCAAAACTGGGTTGTCATTACAGAATGTGCCCAACAATTGTTTGCAATTTCCCCATTGAACCAAATACAAAAGAAGTCAAAATGATAACTTTGGTAGTGCAAACCTTGGTCTTTTCCTTTATTTTGTTTTAAAACAAAATCCATACCAAATGTAAAAAGAAACAAATGGTGCAAGACACCAGGATATAAACCATAATAAACCCATGAAAGCAAGACCATAATGCAATCAATGCTGGTGAGATTATGTTTTCATAATCATTCACAGTTCTTTAAAGCCAAGCTATTTTTGTAAGCTTGACATGCAAAACCTAGGTTGCAAATACCACTAGTGTTCAAGACCTAATTATTTTTTTATTTCTTACTAACCCAAAACATGTGATAAATTGTCATTCACGGTATTTTTAATATGCACGCACAACACAGAGTCACACTTAAAACACACAAAGTATGCAACCAAACTAGAGCCAATATCCAAAATTATCAGTGCAGAGTAACCCATTGATGCCAGAAGATTCAAAAATTTCCATACCTATCCAAGTCAACTAAATAACCACAAATGAACAACCAAGGATCATTATCCAACCACCAGCATAGTTCCAAAATTCAAAACCCTCACCTAACCAGCAGTAGAGCAATCATGACCAAATGAAAATGCAAAAAAGGCAGTATACCTCAGAAGGGAAAACCAATGGAAAGTGAAATAACTCTCATTTACTTCACATCTCCTCTAAAATCACATGGATAACCCCGAAATTTTTCCAACCTTTCCATTTCAACCATCAACCAATCATATGTTAGAAATTGGAAACCAATCATACGCCAACTCATATTTCCAATTTGAGCTATGTACCATACAATCCATACATTCAAAGTTGTTAACTCATATTTATAACACATCCAACAACCATATTTATAACATATTCACGAAACACAACAAAATTACAAGGTTTATTTACCAATGATGCTAACCATACAACAAAATATCATATCATATGATAGCCCTATCATATGTGAACCTTACCATAAGTCGAATCATATGCAATATCTTTGTATAGTTTCGAACCTTTATATGACAACCAATGTTGTTATATGATATATGTGCATAGAGTAAAACTTAATCATACCCTTTAATATGCAACAAGATTAACACACTAACAAATTTTTATTCCCATAATATTGCGACTAACATAACACTTATGTGATGGACTTTTGCTTTGTTTTCCTTCTCATATGGCGACGATTTTCTTAGTGCAATGAAACATGTCACAAAACCATTTATGCATAGAACAGAAGGAATACATTATGTAACACTTCCAATCAATTTTTTTGGAACTGCAAAATGTTTTAAGGAGAGAAATCAACTTAACGTTTTTCTCTTTAAGGATTCCCACCTACTAGTTATATAGTATAATAGATAAAATCAATATAGTGTGTGCATTGCAACTCTTTAAAGGAAAATTTTAGTTGTGTTTTTTTTCTTCAAAAAGACTTTCATTGTGTAGGCCTCCTAGGGATGGAGGCCTCAATATATCTAAAATAGCATAAGATAAACCCTACTCTTTTTTTTACCTCCCTGTGTCTCTACCTAGGTGACAACATGGGGAGGAAAATGGGAGATGGGATTCTATCAACTTGTTTCAACTTGGAATGATAAGATCATGGTCTCACTTCATTATCAAGGCTTGAAATAATACTTCCATATATGAGCTTGGCTCATATGTGATTCCTTTCGTATGTAGTGTCAAATGGCCCAAGATGCCCAAAAAGAATTTTCTCTCCCTAAAAAGGAGGTGATCGAACTGCACCTTTGAGTACAACTACCTTGTTACAAATTCACTCCAGTCAATATCCTAACCTTCAACATCCCCCTCCTTATAGTTAAGGTAATTACTTGGTGCATGGATAGCTCTCATAGTGTGATGGGAGGTGTGTACAAGGCCCTATAATGAATTCATCGTCATATGGTTGACCATCAATTACTAGCGATTATGGATTCATGCAAGCTTGTTGTATCCTGCAATCCAAACTGAGGTTGGGTTTTTGAGGTTATATTTCCCTCATGGGGTCATCACCCTTTGTCCTGATCATTGTAGCATGTGTGTCACCCTAGGCATAAGGTTCATAATGGCTTTACATCATCCTCACCTTCCTCCGGTTTATCATAGCCAGTCTATTCAGGGTTCCAAACTCAATGATAGAAACTAAACATAAGGTTTTCAATCATTCCAGTGTTGGGTTGTTATATTCTTTCCAATTATATAACATTCATCCAACTGTCTATTTGAGGTCGATCGACTGGGTGATAACTCGACCAACAAGTTAAGTTGAGTCAATTATTAAGTCGAATTTCAAAGTTATTGACCAAGAATTCAAATTCAAAGTGATTAACGTAAATTCAAAGGGTCAACCGATAGGAGGTTGAGTGGAAACTGACTAAATACTGACTGGAGGTTGGACGGGTAGTCAACTGGTAAACTGACTAAAGTCAACTGTAACAAAATCCCAAGATTAGCGAGATTGTATCCAATCATTTGCATGGATCTGTAGTCATTTTGTGTGCACCATGATTTAGGGTTTTTCATTCCATAAAGCTTATAAATAAGGTGTGTTGTAATTGTATTAGGATGATGAATCCTTTAAGAGGATGTTGTTGGTCATGCAAATGTAAGTCAAATTGGTTGCAGGGTTGATCTTGTGTAAAGAAAGAGAGTATAATAACAATTGTGCCTTATGTGTAGACCAAGGTTATTCATGCAACTTTTTATTTATTGAATGAATAATACATCAAGGAGAAAGACACTCAAGGAATGTTGGTTTTCCCAGTTTTGGGTTCACAGGTTAAAATATCTATGTATTGTGTGTGATTGTCATTTATTTATTGTTTAAATCTATCTTCGCTTTCCTAGTTAGTTTAGTGTGAGTATTTATTTCTCATCAAGTGGTATCAGATCTTAGTTTTTTCTCTGTACAAGTCATATCAGAGAAAGGTTGAGAAGGTATTGGATCTGAGCTAAACTGAGGTCCAGTGGGAGTTTTAAGTCAGATATATTTAAAGTTGTGCTTTAAAGAATGGAAAAAAATTAGAGGATAGAGATCGAAAAATTCAATGGCCAAAATTTTGAGCTTTGAAAGGTTAAAATTTAAGATCTCCCTGTAGATCGAGAACAATGGGAAATGGTATTCCTAGAAACCATTATGATGGGTATGTCGAGGGAAGAATGGAAGAAACTAGAAAGAAGGGAAAGGAGTATGATTCAAATCTATCTTGTAGATTTGGTATTGATAAATGTCTCAGGTGAAGACTCTTCAAAGAAACTATGAGACAAGTTGAGAAGCTTGTACCAGTCAAAATCCCTAGTAAACAAGTTGTTCCTATGAAAGAAGTTTTATCTTCTAAGGATGAGTGATGGGAGCTTAGTAAGAGAGCATCTAAATGCATTCAATATTGTAATAATTCATTTATTGTATATGTATATTAAAATCACTAAGAGGAGAAATGTATTATCCTATTATGTCCTCTTCCATACTCTTGGGATGAATTAGTCATGGTTATAGATATTATTTCTACCAAATTGGCGCTACAAGATGCAGTTTCATCTCTACCATCAGAATAAATGAGATGGAAGAACATGGAAGGATTTACCAAATATTCCTTGGTGGTGAGAGCTCGATCGGTCGACAAAGATAAGGAAAATTCTTCGGTAGAAATTCTAAGTCGAAGGGTATATATAAATCCCTAGTTCATCCGATGAGAAGATGATGAAAATGTGGTAAAGTTTGGAATTACAAGAGATTTTTCAAGTCTAAGGTGACATAATTTAATGCAGGATCCAATGAGAAGCATTCGACTGAGAGAAATACTACTCCAGATAAAGGAGGCGATGATTATCTAGTGTTGACCAGTACATAGTCGGATCAGGATGATTGGTTGATTGACTCAAGAGAATCCTTTCATATGATACCTTACAGAGAATGGTTTTGTGAATATAAGAGATATGAAGGGGGGTATTTGTTCTTAGGGGACAAATCGACCACAAAAATTGTTGGATGGGGAAGAGTTTGATTGATATTGTAGGGTGGAAGGATTATAACCCTTTCCAGGTTTGCTACATATTCTGGGTTTGGAAGTAAATTTGATCTCTATTAGAAAAATGAGTGATCAAGGTGTGAACACTTTATTTTAGAAGGATATGTGCAAAATGATCATGGGAGAAATGGTCTTAATGAAATTACTTTGCACTGGAACACAATATTGTTATGGATTGTCAACTAGACTAGATGCAACAACATTGTTGTTCCTGAAGTTGACTCGACTGCAACTCAACTCAACTAAACTCAAGTTGAGTCAATACAAACCGACTCGATTTTTCTCTGTTAGCCGACCAAACAATGTTATGGAATCATAGGATAAAAATCACTTCAAGATATGACAAAAAAGGTATGGTTGAAGGTTTTCCTTATTGTAATTTAGAAGTCGATTTTTGTTAAAATTGCATATATGGAAAACAAAATCGTTTTAGGTTCCCATCTGGAGTTACAAGGGAAAAAAGGATTCTGGAATTGATACATAGTGATGTTTTTGGGCCTCTACTAGTCCCTTCACTTGGTGGATCCCTATATTATGTCTCCTTCATAGATGATTTTTGTAGGAAGACATGGATATATTTTCTGAGGAAGAAATCATAGGTTTTCAATAAATTCAAAGGGTTTAAATATCTTGTGGAAAACAAAATAGATATGAATATCAAGGTGTTGAGAACTGAAAATGGTGTTGAATTTTTTCGAAAGGAATTTGAGCAGTTCTGCAAGTAGTGTAGAATAGCACACCAAAATACCACACTATATGTCCCGCAACAAAATAGAGTCACTAAGACAATGAACAGGACTTTGATGGATAAGGCAAGGAGCATGCTTAGTGTTTTCAAGATCATACAATAATTATGGGCAGAGGTAGTTGATACTGCAAAATATTTGGTAAATAGGTCTCCTTCATCAGTACTAGTCGAATCGACTCCACGTGAGGTATGGTTTGGAAATAATCCTTTAGTGTCACATATCAAATTATTTAGATATGATGCATTTGTGCATGTTTCCAAAGAAAAGAGGAACAAGTTGGACAATAAAGTAGTCAAGTGTATCTTCATAAGATAAAAGGATGGAATGAAAGGATATAAGATTTAGGACCTAATGTTGAGGAAAACAATGTATAGTTGAGATGTTGTCTTCAGGGAAGTCAATGGAACTTCCAATTCTAAAGAGGTTCAAACAAAAAAAGAACTAGAGAAGCTTTTGTTTGAACTGAAGAACAAGGAAGATGATTCAAATGAGTCAATTGAATCAGATGAAGAGGTGGAACAACCAAGTCTAGTTGTATGGAGGTTTGAACAAGTAAGAAAACAAGAAGATAGGCATCGTCAACCTGATTTCCATTATGAATTTGTGTTATCTTCCATTGATGAGGAGACCAAGTTGATCGAGGAGGAATTCAACTAGAAAAAGGGTAAATTGTGGAAGGACACCATGATCGAAGAAATGGAATCCTTGTACAAGAATGAGACATAGGATTTGGGATAATTATCTAATGGAATAAAACCCATCGGTAGCAAATGGGTATTCAAGAAAAAGATGAATGAAATAGGTCAAATCAAGAAATTCAAAGCTTGATTGGTAGTGAAAGGATATTCCCAAGTTGAAGGAGTCAACTCCAGTGATATTTTTTCCCATATTGCAAAATTAACTTCCATTAGAGTACTAATGTCTCTAGCTACAACATTTGATCTCGAAATAGAGAAAATGTATGTGAAAACAATGTTCCTACATGGGACCCTCGAAGAAGAAATCTAAATGAAAAATCCCAAAGGAATTGCAGTAAAGGGTAATAAAGAGATAGTGTGCAAGTTAAAAAGGTACCTTTATGGTCTAAAGAAATCATCAAGGATATGGTACCAAAATTTTGACATACACATCCTTAAATTGGGATTTGTGAGAATCAATTTTGATCATTTTGTATATTCCCAGGAAGAAGGTGGTCGTTTCATATATGTAGCTTTATATGTCGATGACCTGTTGTTGGTCGAAAACAATATGGACACAATAGAGGTAAAAAAGCAGTTTTCCTCCAAGTTCGACATAAAGGATCTCAGTGCAGTGAAATTCATTCTAGGAATGGAGATTAAGAGAGATTTAGTAGCTATAAATCTCTTGTTGAATCATAGGAAATACATTGAAATAGTTTTGAAGTGTTTCAACATTCGCGGTTGCAAACCAATCAAGGCGTCAATTCATTTGGAAGAAAAATTAACTATTGAACATTGTCCAAAGACACAGGAAGAAATAGAGGACATGGCATGTGTTCCCTAAGATATTATTGTAACATCCCCATTTCCAAACCCCAAAATAGCAATGTTTATTGTAAATATAGTATGTGTTCAAGAACCAAGCGATGTATATTGTGAATGTGATGTATGGTCGAGAGCCAATATGTAAACAATGTAAATTGAAATATAATGATTGAAATGTATCGTCGGATACATATGGAAACAAATATATATTTGGGAGCTATGTATTCACAAGAGAGGGTAGGGGTCCAAGGGGAAGAGTTATCCATATCTATTAAACCAAAACCCATTTCATGTTTTTCTCTAAATTATCCTTGCCATGAACCTTCCATTAGTTGTTGAGTGTTCCAGAGCCCAATCATTGAATTCATGTAAGAGGGTTGGTGTGAGACTCACTTTCCATAGTTATTGAGAGCATGGGTATGAGTACAATCAGCTTAGGGAAGAGTGAAATCCAAGAAAGAAAGAGAAAGAGAGGAAATTTGTATGGGTAGGGGACCATAATTATGCATTCACATTTTTGCATAGAGAGTTGTTTTTACATGTAGTTTTCTGGCTAGCAATGGGGTTCTGAGTATTGGAGATTGAAGGTAGTTGTTGTGGGAATTTTCGGTTTCTGGTAGGAGCTATAATTTTATGGAGAAAGAGGTCATGTTCCTGGGAGTGATGATTTTTTTGAAATTCATCAAAGAATCACATGTTTTTTTGTTGGGCGAATTTGTGTTTGCAGTTGTAGAATTCCTGAGATCCCAACAAGTAAAATCCCTTTCCAAGCTAAGTTTGAATCCCTGGAGGGGAGTGGAAAGGCCTGAGGCACTATGAACAGTGAAGGGGGATTAGCTGAGGGTTTAACTACTGAAAGGGGGACATTAGCCAGACTTAGGGACCTTCGTATCTTATGGATTCATAGCCCCATATCGGGGGTGTCTTGCTGTTGAGAACTGTAACAACAAGGCTATGTTTGGGAGGAACATTTTTCCTCTACAGTGGGATGCACATTTACATAAGCTAAGTGTTCTTATCTACTATTTTTAATTATGTTAAATGATGATATATATTTGTTGTGCATTTACTCTAAGTTATCTTGGTTACTGTTGTTTGTTCTAAGCAGAATGGTGCATTTAAATACATGTTTATATTGTTGAATGTGTTGGACAACTGAGAAAGATTCTTCTTCCTCAGTTCCCAGCAATCACAGTTTCAGGTCCCGGCAACAGAACCATTTGTTGGCACAGGGGCAGACCCAGGGTTCAACACTACAATAGTGCACCAAAAAAACCCTAACTATCAACCCTTTCAGAAACACCTACGAAGCAGATGAAGTCTCACCTGAGGTAGAGGCAGGGGTGGTTGCAGGACTCATATGTCTACAACCTTAGTTGGGACATAGATCTATGATTGTAACACCTTAACAGAGAACTTAGAAATTATGATTCATCAATATTCAGTCTTAGTTTACAGAGAAGCTAAACCCTAAAAATAGATCAGCACAGTATTCACATAGATTCAATAGATTCAAGCACTAATCATACCAATTGAGATCAGATCTAACATTCATTCACATTATTTGGCACTAAGCTATCATATCAGATTCATTTATCATCTAACATTTCACTAAGAATTGAATCACATGAACAAAAGAAAATCCAAAAAGCACAAATCATTCACAACACAAGATATACGTGGTTCACCCCCACCCTAGGGATACGTCCACCAACTCGTCATCCTCTTTATTATCTTCGATCAATCTTCTTACATGCACAAAGCTTCAAAATCAACTCCCCAGAGGACAGGAGATCTGTGCACCTCGCTAGATCCTCCTTCCTTGAGTTATAGCATAAAGCCTTCCACAGTCTCTTACAATCATTTTCACTTAGCTATGCAAGCCTCACATAGTATGCACAAAGCAATTACCACTTAGCACTTAGCACACTTGCAACTGACTAGTCACCAATAGTCATTATTCACTACTTCTTACATCGCCTAGACTTCTATTTATACATTACAAAGTAGGCCTAGGCATGGGTAAAACCATGGGTCGACATCCTCATACCCATTACATAATCCCAAAACCCAAAAAATCCCTAAAAAGGGGTTGATATCCCGTGATATCTGCTTTGTCTTGCGCTCCGCCTTCGACAGCTTGTTGATGTCCCAAAAATAGGTCAAACATGACCAAGGATCCTCAAAACTTGGTCAAGGGCCAAAAATATCCAAGAAGTCCCAACACTTAGCCATGTTTCCATATTTGCAGACTCATTCACTCATAATCCTTCTTTTCATAAGTCCATTTGGGAAGTCCCAACACTTAGTTATTTTTCCATCTTCATGGACTCACGTACTCATAATATTGTATATGTGGCTTATGCATATAGCGCTATATATTCGGATTTATCCTCTATATGTATGAAGAATGTGATCAAGCACTACAAAAATGGTTTCTTAAATTGAAACATCAAGACTTCCTCGAATATATAGTCATTATTTAATCTCATTGTGAGATTTATGTCTTGAGCATTCCAACGGGACAATTCGGTATCTCCTTCCTCACTGTGTGCATAGATCGTGGTATGAAATGTTGCAAAAACAATGGACAATCCATATTAATAACATGCACCCTCCATATAATTAAATTTCATGAAACTTCCAATGTGATATAAGTATCCTTCATCGATCATGTCTCTGGATCAACGGTCTAATGTCTTGGCTCGGGGTTCCACCGATTAAGAATTTTCGCCACGATGTATCTCTGCCACACTGGAAACATATACTTTCCTACCTTCATGTACCTTCAACCATGGTATTACACATCACCTACCACCACATTAGCTAACATGTGGACCTCATGTCATGCTGACGTCCACATATGGAAAAATACCATTTTTTTTCCAATTTCGCTTATTTTCCAAAATTTCAAAAAAAGCTCAATTTCTCCCAAATTTAAAATTTATTCTTGGGCCTCCATTAGAGCTCTGCGAATAAGCTCAATACAACCAAATAAATACATGTACATATACATTTTTTCTCTTCTTTTCAAATTTGACTCTTTCACTCTGAATTTGCCATTATTTAGTTGTAAGAAATTCGGGCTTTGGCCCAATTTCTCCCAATTGCTCCGGATTTTACCACAAAAACACCGTAAACTAAAAATTTGTCCATATACAGACCTAAATTTATTCATTCTTCCAATAAAATTTGGAAATTTCCATTCTCTAGTTAAATTTCTCCAACCTAGCTGTGAAATTCCTCTCAATTTCACTGTAAACATATTGTCAAACAATTTGCAAACAAACTCTTCCTGACATTCTGTCAAACAGTTTGCTTGAAAAACTTGTAATTTTACTTCTACGTTTTTCTAGATGGCCCATGTAGGCTCAATATTGAAATATAGAGCTCTGATACCACTTTGTAACATGCCCAGCCACATCCTGGGCAATGCCACATAAAAATTTTGAATTATGATACCATTAATTTTACTGTTATGTTCTACATATGAACAGAGTTAAGCAGAATAACAATATTAATTTATAAACACAGTTACAACAGATATTCCATAACAGAAAACCCATAATTATATATTCAGTAAATAAATAATCTCATGAAAGGCACTTATCTCATGAAATAAACACCAATTGTGTGCAGACCTCCCAACCAAAGACCACACTACTCATAATCTCAGTAGTGGGTCACCCCTGAGTTGGGGATAAACTCTATCAGGGAAAAAGGGATTCTAACCCATACTAAGGTCTCCTTAATAGAACAATATCAAACTCAAGTTCCAAATCAAACTAGCATCCTGCAGTCCCTCATTCGCCTCATGTTTTTCCTCCCCAGGAAGTGTGCCCCTTCTCTTTTCAATAGTACTTCGGCTGCTACACTTCCCTTTTGGGGATTCGACAACAAGCTGAAAAATAATTATTTGAGTCTCTATCTGCATTTTGGCACCTTGGGAAATGAATTCCCAACAATTCAATTCTCTAACCTAGAGAGAATTCTCACGGGCCTGACAACTCACCTCTTCAATCCTACAGGCCTAACAACCCTCTTCTTCAATCCATCTCATGAGATAACCAGTATAGGTACAGGTACCTGTTGCAATCTAGTATTGTAGGGTACAATTCATAGCTACCTCATGCAGTAATGACCATCCCCCCCGAAATGGATTAATTCTAACTATATGTATGCATGTTCCTGACTTGACACTTGTCATGTTGGAAACTACCTTGGTCCAACTTCAACCCCACTTGTCTACCCTCCTTAGAACTTAGGATACAATACATATCCATGAATGGTACTTTAATGAATATCAAGGGAATATTAACATAATATTCATTTTGGCTTAATCCCCCTTTTCCTACCTAGTGGATTTTATCCCCCCCATACTCTTTTACATGGTTGGTCTGTAGTAGTGATGTGTTTTCATTAATATTAGCATGTGATTACACAGTACAATGATGGATCACTGGCCATTTAGCATTTGGATCTCCAACCTAGTAACCACAAAGGAATTTCTGGCCCAAAATATCCTGACTCACCAGCCTATATGTTCATTTACATTTATATGTACAGTTGGGTTTAGGCCTAGGGGTATTACAAATATGGTGCCAATAAATGTTAAATAATGAAGGAATATTGTTGATTATTGACTTTCTGGAACTATTTTTTAGTGTAGTCATTATTCCTTTGTCTTTCTTATATTTTGGAAAAGGGTTGCATGTCTCCCTTTTTCATCCAATAAATTTCTTCGGAAATATTCCCATTGCACTCATGAATGCACAAAGGATATGATGATAAGCATGGTAGAAATTCCTCATTCTTAGTTTCTTTTGTTTGCTCTTCATCAAATTCTTTCCAAGTCTCTTTGGTCTCTTCTAGGTCTTCTTGATGTTGCACATGGAATATTTTCTCTTCTATCACTTCTCAGGATGAAAATATGTTGTTGATGACTATTAGGATTTTCACCTCCTGAGATGCAGATATGTTCCCAGTTGCTCCTATGATTTGATATATTTCATGAAGTAGCATTCTCCTTTACTCAACATATTGAATATTCTTATATTATTATTGTTGGTCGATAATCCATGTCTTTCACATGGATGAGGAGAGGTTCGTACAACACCTTTGAAAATAAATTAAATCAACAGAAAGAAAAGAACACCACTAAAATAAAACTTAAGAAAGACAATCATGTACATGAACTCTGCATGTTACTGAGACCTTATTGTCACCAAGTTATCTTTTCACACGAGTTAGTATTTCCATGAATAAAAGCACACTTACATAGAGGAAACACATTTTTCCAACATGATGAGGTCTCTTGAAGACTCACAAAAGTGGTTGTACAATTTGTTACCTTTTGTCTTACCTTCTTTTCTCCTCCTATGAAAACTAAATATTCCAAAACCAATTCCTTTAGTGCCTCCCCAGAAATGGCACCAAAAATTTTAGTCTAATTTACTTGCATAAATTAGAACATTACATTATCAATCCAGAAGTCCGTAAACTTGTAAGACACAATCATTGTATGTGAGGGAACTAGTTTTAAAATCAATAAAACTTTCAAACAATGCTACAAATCAATTTTGTAACCTAACTTTTAAAAAGGAAAACCAATTCTTCAAATGTTCATAGCTTCAAAAGTGGAAAATTAGGTCACAAAGGGAAATTATTCCAAAAGAATGAAACATATTTGCAACAAGACTCAATTTAAGCATGAACTCTCAAAAGAATGTATATGCATCTAAGAAACAAAAAAAATCAAAGGATTCAAGAAGTGTTAGATCCCTGAAATTTAATTACCATGGTCTCCTTGGTTGGAACTCATATTGTAGGGTGAATTTGGCCTTCTCAAGTGATAAGCTTTAGTTGTCACAGTGAGATCGGAA
>CBVK0100920669.1:0-13055 GCA_900067695.1 Picea abies | reverse complement strand
ACATCGAAATATATTATTCTACCTATGTGAGGGGTTAGGTCCCTAACAAAAACAACATAGGGAATGGTTCATTGGAGGATTATTGCCACATATACGTTGTCCGTTGACGCAACACAATATTACATCATGTTAGAAGCACTAGATATTGCCATGAAGTTGGAAGCATCCCCTATAGGAGAGAATGGCACAAGGATGGATCAGGTTCAATCAGAGTTAGAAAAATTGACAATTCAGTTACATGAGCTTGCTAAAGGGAAGGAAAAGAATGAAGAATTCTAGTGTGTTACATGCATAGAAAAAGGTCATCATAAGAATGAGTGTCCAATTTTTAAAGAGTATTTGGCTATAGGAGACCCAAATACCTTGGGAAAAGGAGGAGGGGTATGGTGTGAGATATGTAGAACGATGGGTCATCACCCTATTACTTATCCTTTGATGCAGAAGTATCAGAGCACTACTAGAAAATTATTTTGTAATTTTTTTAAGTTTGTGGTACATAATGAAAAGGATTATCGCACACTCGATCTAATGAGAGAACACACTAGTGATGCATACAGAGTCCAAGGGGAAGAAGGACCAAAAGGAGGGATACCACAATATAATACTCTGATGGGATATAATCAAGGAGGAAGAGGAGGATTCATAGGTCAGGGAAGAGGAGGATTCAACAAAGGAAGAGGATTGATTATCTTCTATAACTGTAACCATCCTAGGAATTTTGCATGAGATTGTCCAAATCCATACAAGACATGTACATATTGCATAAAATTGGATCATGCGATGGAATATTGTTTGTAACTGATCATGAAGTGGTAAGAGAAAAGGAACCACAATGTGTAGATGATAGCAGTCGAAGAGCACAACGATAAACCGAGGATAGAAGTAGTTACATGCGGATGAGAAAGAACATGAGTTGATGTGATGGAATAAGGAATTCATACTGAACAGTGGGTCGGGAAAGAATCATAGCCTTCTCCAACATTTAGCCCATAGAGAGAGAGACACATATAAGAAAGAAAGGAAGGAGCTACTAGAAATAAAATGGGTAGCATCAACTTCAAAACCTGTGTATGACATGCGGCCAATATATTACCACTCAAATACAAAAAGGCTAGATGAGAATGTAAGTACTATGAAACATTTATTGAATATTTCTTTAGAACTAATGAAGGATAAAACTGCATTAAACATGTTGCGTGGGATGATTGAACAATGCGTGCAAGATAAAGTTTCATAACGAGAAATTAACCAGGAACAATGCAATAAAATGACAAATAAGGAATTCTGACTTGATGAGTAGATAGAAGACTATGAAATGGATAATATCATATTGGATTTGGGATCTGATGTGAATGTACTTCCAAAGTAGACATGGGAAATTATGGGAAAGACAAAGTTGATCTAGTCACCTATTTAGTTAAGGCTAGAAAACATGCTCAAGTTTGTTTCGATTGGAAGATTGACATGGGTGGATGTTAATATCGATGGAGTGCACAGTACAAATTTTTTGAAGTAATCGAGATAATGGATGTTATTAAAACTTATCTAGTGTTACTTGGAATCGATTATGATTTTGATAACTAGACCATTATTGATTTGAAGAAGAAACACATGACTTTTTAAGTTGGATACTTAAGAGTTACTGCTCCATTAGATCCAATATAAGGAAGAAGATATGTGGAACCGACAAGAGGAAAATAAATTGATAACCTTTATAATGTGACCACATGGATGGATGACTATGTTAATCCTATTAATGATATTTTACTCAGTTGGATAAGTATCAACTCTTTCACATCAGATTCAAAAGAATCCATGGAACATTCGAAACATAGGTTACATGAATTATATGAAAGGAAATGTGCTCAGATTACCCTCACATTGTGACAATTGGAGCTAAGGTATTTGATCCCACAAAGTATGATGGACTAACATATATAGATATTTTGTAAAATAATTTGAATTACAGATACCAGATCAACATAGATTAAAGATTTATATGCCCGACTACTGCAATATGGTGGGTTGTGCATAATGATAGAATAGATCATTGGCAACAATGCATAAGGGTGTTACAGGTCATGTTCGGAATAGAATACACTATGAAAAAGTATATCGGGTTGAGTTGTACTACATATCATATTAAAAATTTCATTGCGACATGGATTTTAATACCTAAGTAGGAATGGATGCATGTCTTTATACACATTCTGGATACAATCACAAAGAATTGGTATGTAGAACTAGAACTATGCATAGGAACAATAGATTGGGAATATTTGACTTGCAACTTCAAGGTAACATTTAGTTTTGAACATGATTCCCCGTCGATATATACAACTCTACAGATTATCAAGAACAAGATATTTACATTAGAATACATGACATGACCAATACCTTTATGTAGTGCGCCCATATTCTATGTGATTGTTCAAGATATTTTGGAATGCTATAACGTTGATGGAGAAGACCGAGAGGATGAATATCCAAGAAGTTTGCAAGTAATAGAGACCAAAGGAGAGTGCACAATAGAGGGTATTGAGCTTGAATCTGATGTGTATGCGAAGACATTGAAAACACGCAATGTGAATATTGGTATGAAGGATAATCCCAATTTTGAAAACATTGGAGATTACTAGAATGAAGAAACCGTCGAGAACATTGCTAATTTACTATAGAAATACCAATACATTTTTCCAATATATTTTTAAAAATGAAAGGAATTGATGGGGAGATAGTAGAGATGAATATCCCTTTGAATCCAGATGCCAAGCCAGTGAAGCAGAGACCATGCCGATTGAACCCAATATATAAGTAGAAAGTAAAAGTAGAAATAAATAGAATGTTAGACGTTGGGATTAATTAACCTATTGAAGAGTCGGGATGGATTAGTTCAATGGTGGTATATACAAGAAAACAAGTAGAATTAGAATTTGCATGGATCTTAGGAATTTGAATGATTCATTATTGCATGATCTATTCGCTACCTTGTTTACAGATGAAGTTTTGGAGAATGTAGGAGGACATGAAAGTTACTCATTCACTGATGGATTCTTAGCGTATCACTAGATTAGGATCCCGCATGAAGATAGACATAGCACACCATTTGTGACAAAATGGGGATGTTATCAATATAAAATCATGCCTTTTGGATTGAAAAAGGCACCAATAGTATTTTCTCAAGTGGTCGTCGTATCTTTTAAAGAGTTTATTCATAAATATTTAGAAGTATACTTGGATGATTGGATAGTGTTCAATTTGTTGAAGGACCATATTGAAACTCTATGCTTGATGTTGGAAAAATGTAGACATTTTTGGATTTCCTTGAACTTGAAGAAGTGTACCTTTTGTGCACCATTTGGTATCTTGTTGGGCCATGTAGTATGTAAACAAGGAATTTTGGTTGATCCCATGAATATTATTGTTATTGTTGATTTACCACAACCTACTTTAGTGCGACAATTGCGAGCAACATTGGGTCATACAGGGTACTACAAGAAGTTTATTAAGGGATATATGTAGATCATAACCCTGTTAGAAATTTTGTTGAAGAAGGAGGTCAAGTTTCAATGGAATGAGGAATGTCAAAAAAGTTTGGATACCTTAAAGAAGAAATTGGTTACTATGCCAATTTTAGTATTTCTAGATTGGAAGAAGGATTTCCATGTCCATGTAGATGAATCATCTATAATGTTAGGCATTGTTTTAGCTCATCTAGGGGAAGGATATTTGGATAATCCCATTTCATTTTCTAGTAGGAAGTTGTCAACTACTGAAAACAATTACACTACTATAGAGCGTGAGGGACTAGCAATGGTGTATGCACTACAGAAGTTTAGGAATTATCTGTTAGGATCACATTTTAATATGTACACTAATCATTATGCGCTGAGATACTTAATCAATAACCCAATGTTGGAGGAGGAGAATATGCAGATGGCTGTTATTTTTCCAATATTATGCTTTTGAAGGGATTTTGAAACTATGGAAATTGAATTCATGACCTTATCATTTATCATGCATATGATCAGGGAAAGATGCAGGAAATATGGATGATGGTCTACTAGATGCACACTTGTTCAAAATATTGATGGTCGATGATTACTTTGCATATATTTTCCGTTTCTTGAGAAAAGGAGTAGCCCCACTCGACTTTACAAATGCGTAGAATAAACAATTAGTAGTAAAGGAAATAGATTATTAACTGATAGCAGTAAATTTTTATAATTTAGGTGCATATGGTATTCTTCGGCAATGTGTATTAGAGAAAGATATACCTATGATACTATTGGAGGCACATGAAGGAATTTCAATAGGCCACTATGTAGGGAAAGAGACGACCCATAATATTTTTCATGCAGGAGTTTGGTGGCCCACTCTCCATAAGGATGCTAAGGAGTTTTGTCAGACATGTGATGTATGTTAGTGAGTTGGGAAGCCTTCTAGAAGAGATCAGATGCCTTTAGTATTGCAAGTCACATTGCAGGATTTTGATAAATGGGAAGTTGATTTCATTGGATCGATCAAACCACCAACAAAAAGGTCATGAGCCAGATATATAATCACCGTGAAAAATCACCTGACCCATTATTTGAAGAATAACCTGTCAGATATTGCAGCTTATAGACTGCTGCATGGTTTCTATTTGAGAATGTTGTTACAAGGTTTGGATGTCTAAGAATTCTTATGAGTGATCATGGTACTCGTTTTTTGAATAATAAGATTGCTTCTTTGACAAAATAATTTCAGATTTATCATCATAAGTGCACACCTTATCATCCTCATGTGAATGGAATAGTGGAAGCGTTTAACAAGATCATAAAGCATGCACTAACAAAGATATGTAATCAAAATAGAGATGAATGGAACCTAAATATTCCTGCAGTATTATGGGAATATTGGACAAAAAGTGAGAAGTTGACAAGATAAACACCATTCAGATTAGTATATGGCCAGGAATTAGTCATTCCCATGGAGTTCATTGTGCTAAGTCTGTGCATTATCGCGTTGACACAAATCACAGATTCTGGCATAGTAGAGAAAAGACTGGCAGAGCTAGTGAAACTATAGGAAGATTAATTCATCACATGATTTCATCAGTAAGTTTAGAAAGTGTGCAAAAAGGCATATCATGATATACATATTAAACATAAGAAATTCCATATAGGAGACTTAGTTTTGTTGTATGAGTTTTCTTTACAACACCCTAGAAAGTTACAAATGCATTGGTTGGGTCCATTTGTGATAATATATATGATAGAGGCAGGTGTTATTCAGTTGAAAAAATTGAATGGGGAACTCATGGAAGGACTGATCAGTGATAGTTAGTTGAAATTATATAGGGATAGTTGGGATTTTACAAACTCGTTTGAGCATGCAATATGTGTACCATAAGATATGTATTATAGAAAAAGAAAAAGAAAATAAAATAAGTTGAGACAAGTCATGAAAAACATTTGAAGAGAAAGGAATATTGAAGTTCTGAATCCGACATTGTTAAAAGAGTCAAATTAGTAGAAAAACACATTAACAAGAAAATGTCGTGGAGAATTGGAATGCATGTAGAAAGGAGAATTGAAGAATCATGATAAAGAAATGCGTAGAGGACGGGAAAATAATTAAAGAGAAACCATAATGGAAAGACAAAAAGAATGTGTAGTCATAAATATAGAGCATCGATGAGATTTTGATAGGATGAATAATAAATACCATGATTCATCGAAATATACGAATTTAATGCAAAATATGGAAGGAATTGAATGTGAGTACAATAAGATGGGACTAAGAATTTTGGGCGCGAAGAAGAATGAAATAGCTGACATCAAGATATAAAATAAGACAAGGAGGGAGAAAAAAAGGGTTATTGTTACGTGGAAATTTGAAGAGAATAGAGACAAAGGAGAGCCAGATTTTACAAAGGGTAGAGCTGAGTGAGTTACAAAACAAAGAATAGAAAGCTATGGTGACACCGAATACATGAGTTACTACATCAAGGAAAAATACGTCATGCACTAAGAAGGCATCAACATTAGTAAATGAGGAAACCCCAAGGGCCGAGACATCTGATCCATTAAACTTTCCTAGAGCGTATGTGCCACCTAGAAATCCCATAGCAAAGAAAGTCAGCATCGAGAAGGAGACGAAGTATGACCTTGTTAGACTAGTGATTCCACCTAGGTTCACTATGGAGGGAGATATGTTGGGAGTGGTAGGAATCCTTAGGTTTTTAGATCATGACCTTTCATATTTAATGAATTTTACAGATTTATCACCACAAAATTACCTGCACACATCATCCAGGCCAAATTCACTTATAATCATAGTCGAGCCATAGGAATGGGATACAAGACTGCAAAGAATAGGCATACTAAAATTGTTGGAGATCCCACATTTCGACAGAAGCGTAGAGATCAACATTTGCATCAAGTTATTGTTAAGTTGCATCCATGGAGGGTTCCCATGGTTGGATAGGGCAGTGTCAATTGATACCCAATTGATTATGTAGATTACAGGACTTCCCTCAATAGGGGAAGACCCACTACCCTTTTTCACAGATAAGATGCAGGAAAAAGAATTAGGATAAAGAATGAAGGAAAAATATGGCACATTCAAAGGAGTGCGCAAACTAGATGTCATGAGTATAAATAATAATACAGTAAGATTTGGAATGCAAGTGATGGCTTGTAAATTACTTAGAAAAATGTCGCAAATATCATATTGCAGCAGGATTTATCGTAGCAACGAAGAAGCGTACAATGGAAGTAATGATCAACTGGGCAACATTTCTTGTAAATCAATTTTTAACCGACTGCAACGAGGCATATGAGAAATGAAAAACATTTCATTATACCTGGTATTTAATTTTGATAGGATTAGTTGCATGGAGGGAGCTAGAAGAGACGCAGTTACTGGAAGGTATGCAAAAACCATACTTAGTAGCAAGATTTGTTTCATTATAGTTTTTGGAGAGGCATTTTGGACAAGTTTTGAGATCTGTGCAAAAAGGAAGTCAAAGAGTAAAAGGAAGTTAGAAGATGGACCAAAGTGCATTATGGGAGCAGACTTCAAGGATTCAAAGAGTGCTAGAGAAGGATGCACAACAAAGCAATGCGAAAAAGGTGAAAAATGGTTATAAACCATTGGGTTTTAGGGAAAAATTTATCCACTTTTGTAATGGTTTTAGCCCTAGTTTTATGTATGAATATGTAAAGGGTTTTTGGGAAAAGGGGGTTTGACATGTGAGAATTTCCTAGTTCATTTTGGGTAAGGGAGTCGAGCGAAGGAATAATTCTGGGTATGAGTGAGGAGTGAACTCAGACTATAGAAGAATGACTAGACAGGTTTAGGTAATGTTACTATTGGATATTTTGGAGCACATTGCACATTTGTAAGAGAATAATCAATGAATAATAACAAAAGCTAGTCGTTGTGGACATATCCCATGTTGGGTGAACCTCGTTAAACTTGTTTGTTGTGATGTGTTTGCATGTTATGTTGTTTGATGTTATTGCGCAATAATGATAATGCTTAACTACAATGATGAATCTGTTATTTATACATGATATTATAATGTTGCACATAGACTATGTGTAATGATAAAGAAACTATTAAGTAATGGGAACTATGCACATGAGTGAATGGTAGCAAGAACATGAAGAATGCCTCACTTCCCCTCATCAGTGCAGAACCTTGGTTCCTGTAGCCCCTCTAGATGCCTCTAGTGAGACTTCACTTTCTATGCAGGTGATGTCGAAATGGTTGGTATCTAATGGTTTGTTGGTATTTGAATGATTAACCTTGGGTCTGCCCCTTACATGACAACAAATGGTTCTATTGCTGGGACTAGGAACTGTAATTGAGGGGAATTTTTTTGAGGCTGAATAGGGAAGAAATTGAAGAATGGGTAGAGAGAAAGAATGATACTTTTACAGAGAAAAGAATAGAAACCATAGTGTGAGCAATGAACAATCGTTACAAAGGTATGTTTTCACAGATCTACATAAATTTTTCTTTGGAGAATTTCTAGTTATTTTGACTGAATGGTTAGAAAGGGTAGTGGAGAATGTTTGGAGATATAGAGATAAAGCTCTGAGAAACTAGAATCCTGAATTGATCCTAAAACTCAATACAATAAGTAATAAGGTTTCTTGCACAATATATTTCTATTTTAGTAATATACTGGGGGGTTATATTACAGAGTTTGCAGTAGATTGTACCCAGTCTTATAGTGTTGCAGAGAGGGAATTTTTCAAGGGTTTGCACTAAATATATTTGAGTGCATTATCTACTTGGATAAATATGTTATTATGCAATAAGAATTTCATGAAGATATATTCTGACATCTAGGCACCTTCATGCACATAGGGGAATTGGGGGATGGCCGAAGGACAATCTAAGAGTGGGAAGGATGAGTAAAGAGTGGATGGAATAAGGATGATGAGAGAGGATACTAATTTAGACAGAAAGATTGGAGTATTTCACTTTGGGAAAAGGTTTATATACAATAAGAAGGAGACTATGGCTGGAAAAGGAGAGAAGCATAGAGAATTCTAGGAAAGTGACCCTTGCGCAGTACTTCAAATCACACTGTATGGAGAAATGAAAAGGAAAGAAAGAGATTCTTAATATTGTCCAACAAAATAAAGAATTCCATATTAGATCATAATATGTATCGAACCCAGATCCCTATGTGTGTCATTGTGAATTAAAGAAGGAATTGGGACTTGTTCAAGAGAAATTGTAATAAGTGGAGGAAGTCAGAGAAATAGTCAAAGTATTGGGGGAAACACAACAAACTAGAGTCAATCAACATCACCAAGGGTAAGTACAACACCTAGTGCAATGGCATGGATAGATCATACATTGAGAATTCTTAAGTTTCAAGGAATGGGGTTGGAGGACCCTGAGTAGCACTTGTTTGTATGTGACACAATATGGACTACAAAGAATGTCCAGGATGAGGCGATGAAGATCATGCAGTTGTCCATGACATTCATAGGTCATGCACTAATGTGGTATATGATGTTTCAGAAAACTACACTGACCATACAGTCAAGAAATTTGGAAAATATCGGACAAGCGTTGTTAAAGGAATTCATAAAGATGAAATTCAAATCTCAATATATCACAGAAATAAAGGAAATTAAGCAAGTGCAGAATAAGATAGTGTGGGATTATGAACAAATATTTAAAGATGTGATGTGTTGATTAACCTTTCATATTCCCGAAGAGAAACATTGAGAATGGTTTATAGCAAGCCTATTGCCACACATTTGTTTTCCATTAACACAACATAAGGTTGTGTCGTATCCAGAAGAATTGGAAATCAAAATGAAATTGGAAGCATATCCTGTAGGAGATGGCATAGGTATTGAACAAGTATAGTCACAATTGGCTGCATTGAGAATTCAATTATCAAAGATAATGAAGGAAAATGAAAAAAACAAACATGTTTGGTATATAACATGTAAAAATGAAGGCCATAGGAAGGAAGAGTGTTCAAACTCCATGTAGTATATGGCCACAAGAGCACCAAAACCATTGATAGGAGGAGTGGGGTATTTCAAGATATGTAATACATGGGGGCATCATCTAACCGCTTGTCCCTTACTGTATAAATATCAAAGTACCCCAAGAAATTTATTCTATAAATTTTTCAAATCAGTAGGACACGATGAGAAAGAGTGTTGCAGATATGACTTAATGAGAGAGCACAATTCAGATGCGTACATAATCTAGGAAGAAAATTCCATAGAATAAGGAGGAATTCAAACGTACAACACTCCAAGATTCTTTAATCAGGGTGGACTTGGAGGTTTCAGTAGAGGTCGAGTACGTGGAGGATTTGGTCGAGGAGGAAGAGGAGCCATAATTTGTTATAACTACAATCAACTGGGACATTTAGAAGGATATTTCCCAAATCCTTGCCTGATGTGAATGTATTGCAGATCCTTGGATCATGAGAAAAAATACTTTCCTCAAATGATACCGAAGTGGTAGACGAGAGGGAATTAGAACCAACATCAGATCCAACATCAGAATCAGAAATAGAACCTGCAAATGATAGTTGTTGAAGAAAGTGGTGATAATCCAAGAGTAGAAGTTGTTATGTGCAGCAAAACGAGAACTGGACCAGATGCGACAGAGAAAGGAAAGGGAGTGGAACAATGGATAAGGAAAGAAATTGAGCCCATGCCAACATTCAATTCATAGAAAGAAAAAGAAACATATCAGCAAGCAAGGAAGGAGATATTAGGACCAGAATGGACAACATCAATGTCAAAGACACTACCAGTATATGATATGTCGTCGGTTTATTTTTGCATTATTCTAGAAAGGCTAGTCAAGGTAAATACTTTGAAAGACTTTCTAAAAATATATTTAGAATTGATGCAGGATGAAACAACATTGAATAAACTGCGTGAAATGATGGATTAGTGTACACAAGACAAAGAAGTACCTATGATGCAGAAAGAAGTGAACCAAGTCTTGCGTAAGAAGAGGACACATATAGAGTTCAAATTAAGTGTGCAGATAGGAGAATATGACACAGATAATGTCATATTGGACTTAGGATGAGGTGTTAATGTTCTTCCAAGACAAACCTGGGATATGACGGGGAAACTGAAGCTAGTTTGGTCAACTGTTCAGTTGATATTGGATAACCAACATAATATAATATTGATCGAGAGACTGGTAAGAGTACCTATGAACATAGATGGAGTGCGTAGTGTAGTTGACTTTGAAGTAATCAAGATTGTGGATAACAGTGAATCGTAACCAAATTTTCATGGATTTGATTGGGCCTTCAAAAATTAGGTGATTATCAACCTAAAGAAAAGAGATATGATTTTTGAAGGAGGAGGATTAAAGGTCACTACACCATTAGATCCTATGGAGGAAATAATACATTTAGAGCCCACAATAAAGGAAATTGATAACTTATATAATATGAGAGTGCACATGGGTGACTATGTCAAATCCACTGAATATTGTATGCTAAGTTGGAGAAGCATAAGCACTTGTGCATTAGACTCAGAGGAAGGAATCGAATACTAGCATCATCAGTTGCATGAAGTGTCAACCAAAAGGTGTGCTCACATTACTGACTCATTATGCTGGATCAGAACATAGGTACAAGATGCACCAAATTTCGAAGGATTAACTGAGGTAAGTTCTTTTGTTAATGAATTATAGTTGTAGATACCCAAAAAATAAAGGTTAGTAGCATTATATGTTTCACTGAGAGTGACCCAAATGAGATGGTGGGAAACCCACAAGGAAGGGATAGAGAATTGGAAACATTGTAAAATTTTGATGTAGACTAGGTTTGGAACAAATAACATTATGCACAAGTATATGAGGATGAGCGATCTGAAGGATCATGTTGCATGTTGTATTACAACTTGGAGGCAAGTGACAAATAAGGAATGGATGAATAGGTTCATACATATGCCAGAGATAGTTCCCAGTGATTGGTATTTAGAACTAGAAGTGTGCAGAGGAACGGTGGAATGGGAGGATCTCATCTAAAACTTTAAGGTAAAATTTAATTTTGAAGTTGAGTCACCTTTAATAGATGTATCTTTACCGATCATTAGAGATAAAAAAATTATGGAAGGAGGCACATTATATTTGTAGAAAAATCACTTTATTTTTATATATTTATACAAGATTTCTATAAATAAAATCTACTTATTTTGAAAGCTAATTTTTGTTTTTCTAAATTCATCTTCTTACATCATATTCAATCTATTGTATAGATTCATCAAATTGTTCCTCTAGATCAAGAGATCCCTATTTTTAAAATATTTTCATATTTACTAATGTGATAGGAGAGACTATGATATTTTGCATCAACCCATAATGTTTTTAAAGAAATGTTATTGATACTTCTAAAGTACATAAGTCCAATGCTTTTAATATAATTTTTTTTAATGACTCAAGCTTCTAATCAACACAAACATGTAATCATTTCTCTATTTAGATTTAAGACTGGGATAGAAACATCTTTCCATGTTGTTGAAGTATTTTTCAACTAAGAGTCCACCCATGGTAGGTTTCTATTTGGTGAAATTCATATAGGGATCGCACCTTGTTCTAACCATTTTGAAAGCACATGTGCACATTCAGATGAGCACAAATAAAAGAACTAACATATCATTGTATATATTTGAATTTGAGTGGGGGTGGAAAAAACACCATGCTTTCACTGACTCAACAAGCCACCATTGACTTCCCTATAATTGTTTATCCCTTGAACCATAACACATTTAAACTCCACACTATTGTAGATTGAGATCTACACATACACACATGATTGATTTGTGTGTATGTGTGAGTAGAGCTTGGTATGTGTTGATGGGTCCTAGATCCCTGATTCAACAGTAGGAGCCAAACCCGCCACCGAGGCCCAATTAGACTCTGCAACATTTAATGGTGGAATGGTTCTCTAGATTTTGTGATCCGACCAATTTATCGATGGGATTTATGTTTTCTTGTGAAGGCTCTTCCTTCATTTTGGACTGTCTCTTTTTGTATTTTCTCTTGGGTGGGACCATATTAAATTTAAGCCGATATAAACCAACTTGGTGAAAAACTAAATTAATTTATAACTATTGGGGAAGAGGCTGAACTTGGGATAACCCACTACTCAAGCATGTAGACAATGATTTTATACCACAGGCCTAGTACTAATACATTAACCATGTGAGCATCCAATTACTGTCTGAGAAACTAATTATTAGAAAGAAAACACATATGAAATAAGATAGTGGCAAGCAAAATAATTCATCTACCATAATCATTCATCACATGATAATGCAATGATTCAGCTTCATCATTAAAGTAAAGAAAGACAAAATATTTCACCAAATAGCTTGAAAATAGATTAAATAGTCGACACAGACTTATCAGCCCTCGGACCGAGATATGCTCACAGGATCATTCTTTATCTCCTTTGAGCAGAATTGGCTCTTCTGATTCCTTACTGGAATCTCAATTCAATCGATCCATAGGTCCTTTCAGAAGCTCCCCTATGCAAACAACACTAGGCG
>CBVK0100920660.1:642-11029 GCA_900067695.1 Picea abies | reverse complement strand
TATTGTAACAGAGCGCTGCTTGATTGGAGGTTGCCCCCTCGAAGAGGCCTGTGAACATTGCTATCTGAATCAAGTGCTATTTCTGTTCAAGTGTTATTTCTGTTGCTATTTCGTATATCATTTCTGTGTATTGTGAAGATTATGCTGGATATTTCACTGTTATTCTGTTATTTCTAGCATTTCATTTCTGTTCTGCATATTTTATATATCTGGTATCTTGCAGGCTTGGTTAGATTTTTATGGTGAGTTGTAACTCACATCCTCAAGTCATTCTGGGATATGTTAAAAATTTGGTCTGGGGGCATAAAATACAAACTAAGAAGCATAAATGAGTTCCATAAGATCCCACATGTCTATTTGGCCAAGGCCCACATGACCATGCTATCCACAATCCCCCGAAACAATGTTCTTCAAAATTGACCCCTTGTTCATAAATTTCACTATGCCTCACTTATCAAAACCTTATTTTCATAGATCATCCAACAAATGGTTTTAGGAAAAATAATGACAGCGGAGGGGTAACCCTATGTGTAACCCAGTGTAAGGATTCCAATGCAACTGATGCTCATCGATCTGAGGCCTGGATATATTTTTATGGGGAGTTGTGACTCACCTCCTCAAGCCATTCAGGGACATGTTGACAATTTCATTTGGGGCCATAAAATCCAATCCGAGTGTCATAAATAAGTTATGTAATATCTCACTTGTATGTTTTTCCAAGGAACACACAACCATTCTACCCAGAATCGCCTGACATAGTGTTCTTAAAAATCGACGCCTTGATTAGAAATTGCATTGTGCCTCACTAAGAAAAACACTAGTTCTCGATATCCTCCAATAAATGATTTTCTGCTAAATGGAATCATAGTGGAGGGGTGCCCCTAATTATAACCTAGTGTCAATATTCAAATGAAATGGATGGTTCATCCATTTGAGGCCTAGTTAGATATTTATGGTGAGTTGCAACTGGCCTCCTCAAGCCATTCAGGGACACGTTGACAATTTGGTCTAGGGGAATATAATCCAAACCAAACAACATGACTGAATTTCATAATCTCCTACATATTTTTTTTTCCAAGGCCCATGTGACCATGCTACCCATAATCTCCTGACATAATTTTCTTCAAAATGGGCCCCTTTTTCAGAAATTTCACTATGGCTCACTAAGAAAAACCATAGTTCCGAAGATCCTCCAACAAATGGTCTTCTGGGAAATAGAATCACCGCAGAATAATACCCCTATCTATATGATCATGGATGATCACGATGGGCACCCACATTTTCTAATTGGCTCAAAACATTTTTTTCGAAACCTACTATTTTTAGCATTTTGGGGGGTTGCAAACTTTCAGGGCCTAAATGATGTTTTTTCATGATTTGGAACCTCAATAATAGTTTAAGTATCTGATTGAGCCCCATAAATGAATCTCCTCATCAATACCTTTCCAAAGAGCTAGCGTGTGCCATAAACGGAGATCGTATGCAAAATTTACAACCATGGGAAGTTGATGTACTAACTTACCCAAACAAGACCCACATGAATTTTTGTTCTTCAACTCCTAGGGTTAGGTTTTGGATGTCTAGGGTTTTGAAATTCATGTTTATTGTAAAAATTCCTTCAGAACCTCATTGTACTCATATTCTTGTGAATGAAATCAACCTTCACATCTCTTCTCAGAGATAATCTGCCACCATTCTAGGAAGCTTGTTTTCAATCTACATTTTACAGTTTTCATCATATTTCTTATTTAATAGAAGTCAAGTTTTATTATATATTTGTTATTGTTCACTATGTCTCTATGTTAATATTGTAAATCTGTGGTTTCATTTTGTCCCCCTCATAAATCTGGATCAGTGGTATCAGAGCGGTCTGCTCCTTGTCATTTTTTTAATGCATGTCCCTAACGCGGTCAAGGTATAGAGAGTTGGGTTTCAAGCTTATTTATCTAGAGAAAAACCACTCTCGCATGCCCAAGAAACCGTCCATGGTGGGGGAAAATAAATATTATGAGATAGGATATCCTTTCAAAATGTTTCTCGAGGAATCCCTTGAGTGAAAAAGGAATGATATGATGGATAATTTTGCACAAATCCTTCAACTATTGCCGACAAGTGATGCATCCACCTCAAGCAGAGGCACCACAAAATTCAAGGTACATATCAATTTTATATTCCTATATTTGAAGTTCAAATAGATTCATATGTCGTAGATAAATGGTTAAACCCTCTAGAAGGGTATTTTTTTTTCCACAACTTTTCCAATAGATAAAATATTACATTTGCGCTCCTCAAGTTCGCCCCCATGTCAAATATTGGTGGGAAACTTTCTATGAGAAAAAGGAAATAGAGGGATCCACATTATTTGAAGTTGCACCTACTTGGGGTTTCTTAAGGGATGATATTAAGGAACAATACTAACATGTTGGAAGTTATGACGGCTTATCTACAAGATGGACCACACTACGGTAGGAAAGACACCAAACAGTGCCAGAGTTCACCAATGTATTCCATACCTTGCACACCAATTTGGGTATAAAATATTCTGAGTGAAATCTAGTTCTCAACTAATGTGGAAGTCTGCATAGATATATCCAGACAAAAATGGATATTTTGGAAATCTCATCCGTGGGCACGACCTATTGATATGTCATCAAAATCAAGCAGAAGCTTAAAAAAAAGACACAACAGTTTGGGTTTGGGAACCCCTCACAGTAGAAGTAGATCAAGGGCATTCCAAACCTGAATAACAAAGGATAGAGAAAATATGGGAAGCCTGAGGAAAACCAGTCCAAGATGCAAGAAAATAAGAAAAATGGGAATACGAGGAAAGATGCGAGGAAGTGGTGCGACTTCCATAAGAGCCCCTGGAATAACACTGTTAATTTCCACTCAAAGAAACCATTGGTGGTTGAGGTAAAAGCCTCTGAATCAAATGCGGGTTACGACTATGAGTTAGAAATAGAAAAGGGGAGCTAGATCATTGATGCAAAACCTAATGACACCATTACTACCACCAATATCCAACCCAATGAACTTGATGAGCCAGAGGAAGGCGATCACATCTTTCATTCACAAATGTGGGTGAAAGGCACTTCATCATTGATAGTGGTAGCTAGAGGAACCTCATATCAACAAAGGTATTCAAGCATCTATCCCTGATGATAATGCCACACTCATAGCCCTACACCATTGGATGGCTCCATCAAGGAAGTGATCTTTGTGTCATCCAATAGTGTCACCTATCATACAACATCGAGCCATTCAAATATGAGGTATTGTGTTATATTTCTCCCATTAAAGTTTGTGATGTTATTTTGGGACAAACTTATTTATGGAAACGTCCTATTGTATACGATTCTAGGCCTTGTAGTGTTATTATTACTTTGAATAGGAAATTGTACAGGATACTTGAGGTAGTCCCACCTAGTGTTATTTCCTTGATCTCTGCCAAGCAATGTAGGAAGGTCATTTCTTACACTAGAAATTTTGTATTCTTCGTGATTCACTCTCATACAGAGAAAAAGGTTGCATCCATATCCATGGCCTCCGCAGGTGACCTCTCCATGTAGAATAATCAAGTGAATAAGGTCATGGAAGAATACAAAGACATTTTCAGGTCAAGCATCCCATCGATCTGACTTGCATTGCACTACTACCCAATGGGGAATTCTATCATCTCTCTTTATTATAAAATGAGGATATCAAGAACCATATCCAAGAACTTCTCCACAAGGGACACATCTGACCCAATCCATCACCTTGTGGGAGCCCAATCGTGCTGGTGCAGAAGAAATATGGGACCTGAGGACTTTGCATTGATTATCGAACCCTAAATAAAATCACATTCAAGAACCAATACCTAATTCCCTGAATCGATGATCTCCTTGATCAGTTCAAGGGGGAAAAATACTTGAATAAGATTTATCTTAAGTCTAGATACCATCATCTCCCAATAGAACATACATATGTATGGAAAACCTCCTTCAAGTCAAAAGAAGGTATTTTTGAATGGTTGGTCATGCTCTTTGGTTTGAAAAATGCCCCAAAAAATTTCTTGAGGATGATGGATGATATATTGTGGCCTTTCACTAATTATTTTGTGGTGGTGTATCAAGATGGCATCCTCATCTACAACAAGACTTGGGAAGAACACTTGTAGCATATTCAGTAGGTTCTACACACTCTGTGGCAGCACAAGCTATATGCCAAATTGGAAAAATGCTCCTTCATCATGGACATGGTCGAGTACCTAAGATACATTGTTTATGTGCATAGTGTGCATGTTGATCCAACCAATATCCAAGTCATACGTGACTGTCTAGCCCCAACCACACTCATTGAGCTTTGAAGTTTCTTAGGCCTTTCCAATTTCTATTGCAGGTTCGTGTTGGGATTCACCCATATTGCATGGCCCCTCAACCAAATAACCAAGGGCGGTGGTAAGGAAATATTTGTGTGGTGCTCGTCCCAACAAAAAGAATTTGATGATCTGAAGAATTTATTGTGCTAAGCCCTAGTGCTTTCATTAATTGACCTTCAACAACCCTTTAAGGTTGATACATATGCTTCAAACTATGTTGTGGGTGTAGCCATCACTCAACACAGCCACCCCGTGACCTATCATAGTGACACACTATCATATGTTGTCCATAATTACCCTACTTACAACAAAGAAATGTACTCCATTGTGAAATCATGCTGCCAGTGGAGGCATTATATTCTTGAGAAGGAGAAAATCATCCACACTAATCATAAGTTGTTGCAGTTCATGCAAACACAAGGAAAATTGCAGAATGACTGCCATCAGAAGTGGTCCACATATTTGCAGTAGTTCCATATCAACATCAAGTATAAAACAAAAAGTACCCACTGATTCATTGATTTCCTCCACCGACCTCTAGTCACGACACTCACCATAGTGTTATATTCTTATGGCCATGAGACCTCAAGATGGCCCCACCTCTATGAGGCAGATTCTGACTTCGCCAATACCTATCACATGTTGTGCGCAAACACAATTTTCACTAATTTCCATATTTAGAATGGGATTTTGTGTCATCTGGTCCATCTCTATGTTCCATCACATGAGCAAGCGAAGCTGATTTGGGAATCCCACTACAGTCTTGTGGAAGGAAACTTCATCAGGGAAAATATAGTGGCAGTGTTACAATGAAATTTCAATTGGCCGAAACTTTGACAAGATATCAACAAGTATATCCAGTCTTGCACTGCCTGCACTATTTCCAAAACAACCACTAAGAAATAAGGCATGTACGCTCCTCTTCCTACTCCTAACAGGCCCTAGGAATCCATCTCCATGGACTACATGTCAGGAATTGTGTCCACCAAGCGAGGAAATGATTTTTTTTTTTTTTGATAGATTTTCCAAGATGGCAATCATGGCCACCTGTAAGAATAACATCATAGCGGAGCCCACTACCAAAATATTATTTGAACGAGTGTGGGTACACTTTGGGATCCCCCAAACCATTATCTCAGATTAGGACAACTGGTTCCTCAACACATTCTGGTCGAACCTTTGGTCACTGTTGGACATCAAGATCAACAAGTCCACTACCTTCCACCCCTAGACGGATAGTCAAACTGAAGTCATCAACCAGATGATCATGCACATCCTGTGCATGTACAATTCCAACAAACCACACACCTAGGATTATATTATTCCCTATGTTCAACACAGCTAAAACAGATCCATACATATCTCAACCGGCCGCAGCCCCTTTCAGGTGGGGTTGGAATTTCAACCATTGGGTCCCATGGATGTTGCACTACCCCTTGCAGCCACCCAAGAAGACTCATCACATGCTCCAAATGGATTTGATAAATCCACTTGGTTCATTAAGTGTATCCAGCACATCCACAGATAGGTTCAGGATATTTTACAGAAGTCCAATGCCAAGTACAAGCAATGCCATGATCAACACCAGGTGCCACACCAATTTTAGGTGGGAGACAAAGATTGGTTGCACTTATAGAAAGAGTTCCTTACATGGCCTCATCGACATCTTTTTCCACTCCTTTATGAACCTTACACCATCATCAAGGTTGTGGGTGACAATGTTTTTGAGCTCAACCTTCCCCCTTTCCTTGGCTTGCACCCAATGTTCAATGTGGATCTCCTTTGGCCTTATTTGGCACCATTATTAGACACCTCAGAGATAAAAAAATAGTTGACACCAACAAATTTAAACCCTGACTGCATGAAACATGAATCCAATGATCATATCATGTACAAATAGTTCAAGTTCACTCACCAGCAGAGGATCCATCTTTATCGGGTTGTTGAAGCAGGGCAACTCCTGCACCAAGGAAAGTGGCTTACCCGAGGCCAAATTAAATATAAATTTCCTTATATGATGGGGGAACTCAATGCAATGGATACCATTTATTCCTAAGAGGGGAGGATTGATCCAAGAGGATCTTGGTGACCACCCACCTTTTCCAACTAGGTCAAAACAGTATTTTGGAAGCTTACTATTTTTAGCAATTTTTTGGGTCGCAAAATTTTGGGGACACTTTGAGGGCCTAAAGAATATTATTTCATGATCCGGAACCTCAATGATAAATACCTTTCCAATGATCTATAGTGCGCCCTAAACGAATATCATATTATAAATTTACGACCCCAGGAAGTTGATGTACTAACTTACCCCAACGAGGCCCACGTGACTTTTGGCGCTTCATCTCCTAGTGTTAGGTTTTGGATGTCTAGGGTTTTGACATTCATTTTTATTGAAAAAAGTATTTCATAGCCTCATTTTAATCATATTCTTGTGAATGAGCATATTTGTCGCATCTCTTATCAGAGATAAGCTGCCACCATTATAGCAAGCTTGTTTTCAGTCTACATTTTATAGTTTTCAACATATTTCTTATTTAATAGTGATGCAGGAGCATCTCAAGCGAGCTAGCGCAGAGACAACGGACAACTGGAAAAGCGCCCAACACAAATTTTGAAAATGTCTTAAATATTAAATGAATCCATTAATAAGGAGCGCCCTTGTACAATGTAAACGGACCTTGAGCAATCTGCTCTCGTCCTGAGTAGGTAGAAGAAATTTATAGTAGTAAATGCAGGTAGATAGAATTAAATGTTAGATTAGACAGTTTTAGAGCGCAAGAGGGAAATGGGATATAGACACCCTCATTGTGTATTGTAACATTATTGAGATGAGCATAGAAGAGAAGTAGTGAGAGTTGTGTAGCAGACTCCATGTACAAAAGTTCTGAATTAATACAACAAAGTTGTGATTCAGACTCATGGTGTTCATATATTCTCTGTGTATGCATCTTTGAATGTTATGCTCAAGAATGTTTTACTCTTTCTGTCATGCAATTGATTTTATGCTATGTATGAATGATTTCTTGTTGAATGTTTGAAATCTGAGAGGAAAGGGAAAAAAAACGAGTTTCAATTGTTTCTCTATCTGAGCAAGAGTTCCTGGAAGGAGTGCAGTTGAATTGTCCGCAAGGAGTGTGTCGACAAGGTATTCAGAGTTTTGTCTCTAGAAGCTCAGGAGATAGCTTTTGTTCTCATTTCCATAGAAGTGCAGTTGGGCACAAGAGCCGTGCAAGGAGTGCGCAGGCCAAGTAAAGTCTCGGAGTTTCGAAGTTGAGTGAAACATTGAGAGACTGCTACTACAGGTGTGCGCAGAGTCGAAGGATTTCAACACTTATAAGTGCTTGAAACCCTGCCGCAAGGAGTGTATGCAAGGGTTTTCTGAAAGATTCAAAGTTGGGGAAATCTTAGAAGGAATTAGACCTTCAAAGGAGTCGAAGGAAGGTAGAAGCCAAGTGCCTTGAAAGTTGTAAGAAGGCATAGTGACGTCAAACCGCAGGAGGACGAGTTCTTAGAGGAAGAGACGGACGGTCGGAATTCTTTGTTGAGAATCCGTGAAGTCCCGACAGTCGTCAGATCTCACGAAAGAGAAGGGGAGTTACCGTGAGTATTCCTAAAGGCTCTAAGCTCAGGAGGAGTAGGACCATAGATCCAATCCACAAGGGCCATTGGATTTACACGTGGGTACTATATCGGGATTTTGTAGGTTGAAGTTTTGTAAACCTTGCAACGGGAATCGCGATATCATGAAACGCGAAGTCCCGAAGGCTAAGAGAATGGTGTGGGACCAGAGGAGTCATCGAAGTGGACAGGTGGCACACTATTGACATGGAGTCAAACTCTGTTGACCATTTTAGAGTTTCGTGGAGTGAAGTTCCAAATTCATTGCATTAGGATTCACGATATTGTGAAGTCTGAAGTCCCGATAGAAGTAAAGGGGCATTGAAAAGTCAACCTTGTGAGCACATTGGAATCTCGGACAATCGGGTTTTGGGAATCGAGGGAACAAGTTGCTTGACACCACGACCGTTGAAATCATGATAAGGAAAGGTCTGAAAGAGAAAGAGGAAGGGTCAGCGTTGACTATTTTTGGGTTTCGGAGATTGGAGACAAGGCGCTTGACCAATGGATTCGCGAAAGTGCGAAGTTTGATCTCCCGAAGTATAAGGGGGAAATTCTTGGAGTTGATTATGGGTGCAGATTTTCCAAAAGGGAAATAGAAGAGCCATTGCAGAGAGCTCTTCGGGCCAATGTAAGGGGAGAGATCCTGTTGACGTGGACCTTATGACCTGCGGGTTTAGGAAGGGGCGTGTGTCATCAAATAGAAGTCAATTTTTTTGTATATCTATTATTATTCATTGTGTCTCTATGTTAATATTATAAATATGTGGTTTCATTTCATTCCTCACATAAATCTAGATCACTGCAACCCGGTGTCAATATTTCAATGCAACCGATGGTCCATCCGTCCAAGGTTTGATTAGATTTTTATGTCGAGTTACAACTAGCCTCCTCAAGCCATTTAGGGACATGTTAACAATTTGGTTCAGCGGCATAAAATCCTAATCAAGTGGTGTAACTGAGTTCCATATTCTCCCTCACATTTATTTGTTCAATGTCCATGCAACCATACTACCCATAATCGCCTGATTCATTTTTCTTCGAAATCAACCCCTTATTCAGAAATTGTGTTCTACCTCACAGAGAAGAACCTTAGTTTTCGAGATCCTCCAACAAACAATTTTATAGGAAATTGGATGATAGTGTAGGGGTAACCCTAGCTATAACTTAGTTCCATGAGTCCAATTCATCCAACGTGGTTCATCCCTCTGAATCCTATTTAGAGTTTTATGGAGAGTTGCAACTCGCCTCCACAAGCCATCCACGGACATGTTAACAATTTGGTGTATGGGCATAAAATATGAACCAAGTGAAAAAAATAAGTTATGTAAGCTCCCACATGTACTTTATTCCAAGTGCCATGCAGCCATGATACCCACAATCTTAGGACACAATGTTATTCAAAATCGACCTCTTATTCAAAAATTGTATTATGCCTCACTGGGCAAAACCCTAGTTCTGAAGATCCTCCAACAAACATTTTTTCTCAGAAATGGAATGACAACAAAGGGGTACCCTTAGTTATAACCTAGTTCCTTGAGTCCAATGCAACTTACAATTCATCCATCTGAGGTCCAATTAGAGTTTTATGGCAAGTTGCATCTTGCCTCCTCAAGCCATTTAGGGACAAGTTGAAAATTTGGTCTAGGGGAATCAAATAAAAATGGTTCGTGTCATCCCATTTTCAAAGGCCATTTGGTACCTCTCGATGACCTGAAAAATGCACTAAAGGAAGCTCTTATAAGGAAATATTACATGAGCATAGTCAAACAATTTCTCTCGGAATTCTATTACGACCATCTCTCGAAGCCAGGAAAGGGTGTATCTTTGTTCGTTTTAATTCTTATTCTCGTTATGACCGTTCTACTGACTTTATGTACTGTGTACAACTCAGTAACCAAATTGAACTAAATAAGTAGCTATGCTATTTGGTCGACCTATTAGAGCATTGTTAGATATAATTTTAAGAATATTATAATCGTAAATATATGCATGAACTTTGTTATTAGGTAGATTTTTTAACTAAAGCTTCATAAAAGAGGTTTATAATATATTTTATAGTAAATATAATTCAATTTTGTGTAATTATCTTTTTATTATTTTATTTGTATTTTAATTTCAAATAAAAAAACAATATATATATATATATATATATATATATATATATATATATATATATTTATTTATTTATTTATTTATTTATTTATTTCAATTTATTTCAATTTAGCTATAGAGGTTTTATATTAAAAGAAGCTTGAACTTTATTTTAATTAGTTTTAATGAAAATTCATCTTATTTTCACAAATATATTAAAAACATTGAAAAAAATAAAAAATATAAAATGTGAATATACAAATTTAAAATAGTATATATATATATATATATATATATATATATATATATAGG